>CAEFZX010021489.1:0-56384 GCA_903066825.1 Alfaro cultratus
ATATATTTGGGTGATTTAAAGAAATAAAAGAGAGAGCATAAACACTTCATCGCGATTTTGCCCCTAGTTTCCATCAGAGATAATCTATATCAGGTGTGGGAGAGAAAATGACTCACACTGCAGCAACTTCCAGCCAGCGGATCTCCACGAGAAAACTAGTTTAAAGCATCTTTTACTTTTAAAAAGAAAATCCTTAAACGCCTCATTTTTAGATGTATTAATTAAACTAAGTTTACATTTTCCTCCCGAGTAAATAGGACTTCAACTTACCTCAGTTAAAGTTTCCTGACCGCGCTTTGCATAGAAACATCTCTCCCTCTCTGGTCTCTTCATCCCCGCGAAACTGCCGTCCGTCTTCTCCAAAGTCGCTCTCCCAATACAGACCGGGCTCTCCCATCAAACCGTAGGCTTTTTATAGAGATCCCGTAGTATCTAGTGGAGGAGGGGGGTGGGGGCGTAGGAGGGAGGAGTGGCGGAGGGAGGTGGAAGAGGACGGGGGGAGGCTCATTCAAAGATTCACCTACACATGTACGTGCGTATCCCACGTCACTGAAACGGAGTGAAGCTATTTATAAAGCAGAGGAAAAGTATAGCTCGAATCACTGTGCAGGACTTAAAAAAGGGATATTTAAAATAGTATGTTTTGTTGCGTTCTGGAGGGTGAAATTTTACACAATAAAGTTCTGTTGTTGTATTTTAAGGAAGGAGTTTGAAATCCATCCCTGTCTGAAGGCAGGTATAACATCAAACCCAATCAGCTGATCAGAATAATCCCAGACGCATTTGCAGCTTGTTTTTGTGTAGGTTTTGCAAAAGCTTGTAAAATATACAATTGCAATCTTGCGTTTCGGGGTGAAAATGTCAGATTTGGGGAAAAACGATCATCCCTCTTTTCAATTATCATTTGCGAGACGATGAGTGTGATAGATGGCAGCTGACACCTGTAGTCGGATTAAAACGTGGCCAGCAGTTTGAGCGATTAGTGGATCGTGATGTTCAGACGAGGTGATGCATCACTGCAGCTGCCTGCATTCAAACGGCAGAAATATTGAATGCAGCGCACGTTTTCCCCTCTTTTTTGCACCGTATTGTGATTTTAAAGGTAAAACGTTACACAATAGATCAAAGACCGATCGCATCTTAGTACGGAACAAAAAAGAAAAGAGGTTTAAAAGAGTCGTGCGTAACTGCGCCCCAGAACAAGGTTGTATTCAAGTCACATATTTGGGGGAGATTTTTGGGGAGATCCTCGTGCGTAAAAGAAGTGTGTCAGACTTACGTAGGCGGGCGGATCTAGAGGCTCCTATAATTTACACGCACTTTGGATACATATCTCAGGAGGGCATAAAAGAAATGTTTCGTGGAGTTGAGAGAAAGAAAGAGAATAAAGGAATCACGTCACGCAAGTAGTTGAGAGAAAAGTTAAGAGCCACACACGCCTCCAACCAGGAGCAGGTGCAGGTGATAACCTGTCCCCGTCCGCCGCCGCCGCCCCCGCACGTCTCCTTTAAAATAAAAGATTCATTAGCTTAAATTGGTTAGGAATTTTAAGTGAAGAGGTTCCGAAGTGATCTTTTAGTTGTAAGCTTCAGTTCAGGACAAAATTATGCCATTTTAGAATAACCAATTGGCTACATCAAGCTTTGTATTCAGTAAGCGCTGCCTTATAAAGTTTTGGTAAATCTTTAATTGCTCATCAGGCGCAACCAAGGACAGGCCTGGAAATGTGAAAGTTGTGCACACATTAAATAAACATTTCATAACTTTAAAAATATATGAAAGTATTCATGCTGCTTTGTCGCAATGCAGCCAAATATGTCAATGTATTTTTACTGGGATTTTATGTTATAGCCCATATAATGCATCCTTTATAAATGGGACCTATGGACAGGTTTCTCAGCGAGAGCTTCATTCAGAAAGCATCCAACAAGCTCATGAGCCACAGTTCAGGTGGAAGATTATGTTGGCAGTACAGCTCCTAGTTGCGCAATTATATGTTTAAGAATGAAGGTCAATAGGAAACCCATTGTTTCTACTACAATATTCATTAAAAGTTTACAACAAAGATTGTAGGAGCTAAGCACATCCCAAAGAAGATGCTGTGACTGAATGTAACATAATTTATACTTTGAAGCAAAATAAAAAACTCTACTCAAGAAAAAAATATATATTACTGCACATCATCCTGAAAACACCATCATGTGTCATGGTGACACATGATGGTATCAGAATCATGTTGATGTTATCTTTAAGAAAGTCACA
Source organism: Alfaro cultratus (assembly GCA_903066825.1). Classification (NCBI taxonomy): domain Eukaryota; kingdom Metazoa; phylum Chordata; class Actinopteri; order Cyprinodontiformes; family Poeciliidae; genus Alfaro; species Alfaro cultratus. Next base: position 2,263 of record CAEFZX010021489.1, read on the forward strand.
GCCAGAGTCTAAACCTGAATCCTACTGAGAATTTGCAGAAAGACTCAAAAAATTATATTTGTCCAATTTTTCTACAAGTTGTGCAAAGTCAGTAGAAAGTATTAAACCTTGAAGTTGTAATTGTAGCAAATGATGGTTCAACAAAGCATAGACTCAGAGAGGCTGAATTGATACTTTTCAGATTTTGTTTCTTAAAAAGAGTTTTGAAAATCATATTTTGTTTTCCAATTATCCCCTATCTTCTGTTGCTGTATCACATCAACTCCAAAATAAACGCTGACTTTGTATTTATAAATCGCAAAGAAATGACTTTAATATTACACTTTTATGTAATATTAAACAATTATATTACCTGTTGCTAATTAAGTTTCACACATCCTTGACAGTTTAATTTAGATATCAAATGTTGATCATTTTTAATGTAGTTTTATTATCTCCTTGTCAGATTTGTCCATTGACCACCACTGCCTGTTTACCTGTTGTCCTGTGCTTTACCTTTTCGCCAGGTTGTTTTGCTGTTTGTTGTTCTTATCAAATGCTTTCTGCTGCCTCTTCAAGTTGCTCCTCATTTTTTGAAGTTTCTTCAATACATTTTCCCCTTTAACACGACACTCCATCTCTCCTGCTTATTTGGATCCAACTCCACCACAACACAAAATAAATACTTATTGTCATAAGAAAAGTAATTGGTACTTGATTTTTTTACCCGTTTGATAAATATCATACAAATGTTTTGTCCGTCTGCATCAGTTCATTATTATTTTCTTGTTCATTTTAACTTGCTTCACCATTAATTGCAGAAGTGATAAAGATCTTGCATCAAAATTGTAGAAGCTGAATTTACATTATGAATTTGGTGATGCCTGAAAACAATAACACAATTTCTTGGGTTATTCATATGCAGACCATAGATGGTAGTCAGTAGGTGAATGATTGGAACACCTTTCCTATTTCTGACCCACTGCGCCATCTTATCCTAGTTTTTATTTCAGCTTGATGATTCAGAATCTTGTTTGGATGATATCTCTAGTTTCTCATTGTTGATCCATCAGTTCATTTTCTGAGACCAAGCAATCGGTCCACAGGCGGTCCAGCTTTTAACTTTCTTTCTATCGTGAGACCTGATTCATAAACTGGGATGCATGTGATTTTCTGTTCAGATCTCCTAAGTGTTTGTCATGCCCAGCCGTTGGCTCTGTCTCTGTGTCCTCATCTGTATTCCAAACAGAAAATGCAGTCAAATAAGTGAGGAGAAAAAAATCCCTCCCATACGCTCTTCTCTCTCCTCACAGCCGCCTACCTTACCTTCCCACCTTCCCACCTCCCCTTCTCCCGTTCTGACTCATACTGAAATCCCAGCGAGCATCTTCTCTGTAACCCCCCACCCCACCCTCCTTCTCCGTTCTCATTCGTGTTTTCTCTCCCTTTGATTGCCGAGCTGGCTCGAACGCAATGAGCAAGCCAGGAGAGAATGAGCAAATGAAAAAGACTGAGAAACGGGCGGAGGGAAGGGGAGAGGAGAGGAAAGGAGAAGAGGAGGAGAAGGAAGAGTTTGTGCTGCCAAACATGCCCGTAATGAGGAATGTGTCAAAGGAGAGCTGGAGAAGAGCAGAAAGAGTGTGTGTGTGTGTGTGTGTGTGTGTGTGTGTGTGTGTGTGTGTGTGTGTGTGTGTGTGTGTGTGTGTGTGTGTGTGCATGTGTGTGTGCGTGCGCAGGCGTGTGTGTGTGTGTTTAGCATTTGTAAGGCCCATTTTTCCAACAGATACTACATTGTGAGGACCATTTGCTCCATGTGGGGCAGAAAGCCAAGGCACCATGAGAAGAAGTTCTGTTTTTGGGGTGAGGTTTAGGACTAAGGTGTGACTTGAGTTCAGGTTAGGTTTAAGGTGAGACATGTACTTGTACTAGTTAGATTTAGAGAAACGACCAGGGTTAGGTTATAGAAATTAATGAAAAATGAATAGAAGTCAATGCAAAGTCCTTGAGAAAATAGAAAGACTTTGTCTCTGTGTGTGTGTGTGTGTGTGTGTGTGTGTGTGTGTGTGTGTGAGAGAGAGAGAGATAGAGAGAGAGAGACAGAGAGAGAGAAAAAAAGAGAGAGAGAAGGAGGTTTGGAAGGAGTGGGTGTTTCTTAGTGAAACCCCTCTCGCCCTCACATCCTTTACTCTGCTGCATCTGTGCTCTTCTTGCCTACATTCACACACAGCAGCATCTATACTTCCACCCACTTACACACATTCACCTGAGCATACATACTTATTACAATACCAGACTTACAAACTTTCAGAGCCTTAGCGTGACGAAAGCAGAGGAAGAGCTGTGTGAGGACACATTTTAATTGGGATGCAGAGTTGTAAAATTAAAATAATCGTAAGTAAAAATAGAAGTTTTATAGAGTAAAGGGAGCTGAATACATCCGGATCCACACTTTTCAATGTGTCTGTTTCCAGCAGTCATTTGGCAAGAGGTGGGTACACTCTGAACAGGTTCATTATAATAAATTTTTTAAATCATGTATCTTTTTTTTAATCCACTTCACACACACATAAATATATTGAACTCTAATAAAATAAAATAAAAAATGCCATTCCTGCATCATCTGGCCTTTCTAGAATTTATTATGAAATTGTTTAGTGTTTGAAACAGAATATTTTAATGGTTTCTTCTTTTTTTAAAAAACACAATGTTTTTCTTCAAATACTACAAAGAATTTGTTTAATTTGACGAAAATCTCTTTGGCTACATACAAATGAACAACCCTGATTTTTTGGGTAGCGATTCCAAAAGTTTCTAATGCTTTATTCTCTTCCTGATTTCGTGGATTATATTGTTTTGTTTTTCCAGTGATGCCATGTATTAAAGCAGTATGTTAGCAACATAGTCATCTTAGGGTATGTACTTCTGAATTTTAAGAAAATAAAAACATATTTTAGACATAAAATCCTGTCTATTGATCTGATCTAAGTTATTTTGTTCATTCTAATTTGGTAAAGATGGGATAATTAAAACCATTTTTTTCCTTCCTGGAGTCACATGACAGGATCAATCTCATGATCTGATAACACATAGAGAGACTTGAAGTGATCAGTCTTTAAAATCCTGTGCCAACACTTCTGTTATATCTGTATTTGTTTCTGTTGTAACTGCAACGCAACGGTGACTCAGTCAAAACTTCACAACATTATGCCAAGACATATGGTGAATGTAATTAACATGCGATGCCAGTTCTGTGTGTAAAAGCGTGGGAGACGGTTTGTGAATGTACATGTGTGTTTGGGGTTGTCACTCAGATTTAGTGTGTCTGCTTGCTTGTTTTCAGCAGCAGGTTCATTGAGATTGTTTTGTACAGATTTCTATGAGGCATAGACCAATTTATAGAACTGCATAAACCAGACTGTTCTGTTGTTTGCTTTTTATTTATTTTTGCTTAAATGTTATTCTATTTGTTCATTGTGCAACTGGCTGGAGGATGTGACATAAATAGTTTTGGTCCTGTATTTAAATATTACAGGACTGAAACTGTAATATTTGGTCCTGTAGAATCATTTATATTCTTCAGGAAGCCATTGTTGCAGGAAAAACTAAAAGATGCTTCTTGTTAAATTTTTCACAAGTCATTTGGCAGATGGTGCTCTGATGAAATGAAACCAAATTTATAATGTTCCTTCTCTAAAACATGGTGGTGGAAGCGTAGTGGTTTGGGAGAGACTGTCTTGAGCTGCCTTGGGAAGAAAAGTGAGGTAATTTACTGGGCAACAGCAGAAAACCCATTTCAAACTGGGTGGAGAACAATGGGTGCTGTTCAGAAAAGCCCAGAACTATTCAAACTAAAACTATTCAATCTCCTTGCACATTTAAATGTAAAATTATTTTTCATTCTATCAAGAAGTTTCAGCTATAAGAACAGCAAAAGAGTACACACCACATTTTTTTCATCTCATAGAATAACAATAAAATACTGCAAAGTTTTTGGTTGTAAGTACTTTTTCATATGCTGCTCTATGTTTTTGTGCTTCTAAGTTACTGTTTCCCAATAGCAGCACCATAACACAGGATGATGTGCTGCTACAAAAAACCTGTTCTCAATAACTAGCAGAAAGTCACAGCAAAGCCACAGAAAAACCTGACCTACAGTGTGTTTAATGTACTTCAATTATTTAATACAGTGTGAAGTTTAGGAGTAGAAACAATAAGGTAATGTTTAGTGAAATTAGACTGATCCCTTTATTGAAACTTTGGATAACATAAATCATTTGATTCAGCCTCTGAAACTTAAACTTCCCCAATCTCTATAACATTCTGCCTCGGATCTTTGTTTAAAATTCTGTTTTCTGTTCCGCCGCACTATTGACTCATCACTCCATGTGGTCCATGTCATATTGTCTCTGGATTCATTCCTCCACTGTTGCTCCCTCTCCATCTTTTTCTGTGAATTATACATTAAAACCCACTTGACATGGATATACTCCAACCATCTTGTGCCAGAGTTTATGCGTCACGCCAGCCTCTGGCTTCTGCCTCTCTTCCTCTTTGGTTTTTCTTCCTGTTCTGTCTTTCAAAAAACATGAGATGCTGAATCAACATCAGTCCTCTCACCATTTTTTACACTTTTAATTGTAACTCGGTAGCAGCATTTTCATTCAGCTCCAGCCTCTACTCCCACTGGCTGTATTCCCCCCATCTGTCCTTCTCCTTCCTTCTCTGCTCCAATCATCTCTGAAAAGTCATCCCCTCCCACCTGCCGGTGTCCCACATGGGGGGAGACAAGGAGAGAGAGGGACAGAAAAGAGTGAAGTGAGATGGGCGGCAGGAGAAATGGAGACATGATTGGACTGGAGATCCCCCCACCCTCCAAAATGTCTGAGATTCACCTGCACAAACTCCCTTCTTCTTCTTCCCCCGCTTTTCTCATCTGTATTCATGGTCTCCCCTCCTCCTACTCCTCCTCATCCTTCTCCTCCCGCATCATGTCTTCTCACCTCTCTCCCCCACCAGCTCCCTGCCTCCTCTTCTCTGTCCTTCCGTGGCTCTTGTCATCCTGCATTGCTCCACCTGCACTGTGGTGCAGCGCTGACAATTCCTACCCTCCACACACACACACACACACACACACACACTCTCTCATACACACACACGCACAGAGGGAGACACACGCCCACCACTTCCGGCACCCCCCTCTTTTATCCCCCTCCTTTTCAAATCTCTCCACTGCAGACACGAAACATTCTACAACCCCTGGCGTGCCAGCACTTCATCAGGACCCACTGCTTGCAGTATCAGAACAGTTATGCATTCACACACAATGTGACTTCTTGTTCTGTGCAGAAATAATTCATTTATAGTGAGCAGTAAAACCAAAAATGGTAAGGAAGTGTGGTAATAATATCAGTAATTAAACATTGTAAGAATCCTGAGCGTATTATTTTAATCATAATTTCTGTTAGTTATCCTTTGTGTGGCTTAAATCAGAGTGACTTACAGTACCTGAATATTAATACTGAGCCAAAGTACATCCTGTGCACTTAAAATAAACCTTTTAAAGAAATAGCTCAGAGGTTTTGAAGTGAAGTTATAAGCAGCTACTATCTCACCTGCAATGGCTAACTGTCTTGGCATCTTCATTTACCATAAATCCAGATTAGTTTCTGGATTTATGACTGAAACTATAGTCCGGTCTGAGAAGAGGTTGAAACTGAAATGTACCTCTGCCATACTTCATTAACTCCATCTTAAAAACATTGAAAAAGGTCACACAAGTGCTATTTCTTTGAACGGTTCAATATTGTCACATATGAATTTGGTGGGTAAATTAGTATTTCCATGGAAAAGCAGGAATAAGAGGAAATATGGCACTAAAAATGCTCCTTATTCCTGGCAGTATTGCTGGAGGATTGATTGTGGGTCCAACTTCCAGGAAGATTTTGCAGTAAAACCAATATTTATTTATTTTTCTATTAGTGTTTTGTATATTTATTCTGTTAATATAATATTTTAGGAATGGGGTCACATTGAAACCAGAACATGTAAAATATTCCTGTTATATAAAGTACCTAATAGAAAAGATTTCAATTTATAATGATTACAGATGATGGCTGAAGGGTTCATTGGCTTCTTTAGACATAAATGAATTTAAAAGTGGTAGCAGTCTGAATGTTTATGACATTGCTTTTTTATAAACTAGTATATCATTTTTGAAAATAAAAGTTTTTGACAAATTTTCTTTGGTCCTAGTTTCTTTCTTGGATTGGTCACCTTCCCCTATGTCCAACTAATTTGGATTTATATTAAATTAACATAACAACAGAGTTATATATTCTGCAGGTTTTCAAGGAACCACAAAATCTTGAAATATCCCTTGAATAAAAGTTAACATGTGATAACTGAATCAGTTGTTGTATAGGGCAATTATATGTGTAACTAATAGGGATGATTATAGCATCAGAATCATTTGATTACCACACAAAATAAGTGAGCCAAATACTGTGAATTTATCATGATGGAGTAACATTTAAGAAGAATGAAACATTCAGTGTGGTAGACTAAAGTAAGGACGGGATGGGAGAGTCGGACTCCTTTAATGTGGTGTTGCTAGGGAAATAAAGCTGGAGATATAAAGAGAGCATCAGCCACAGAGTTGATTCCTGTATAAACTCTACTTACTGTGTAGAACATTACAATACACTCTCTCTCAAAGATGCAGAGCTTCTGTGTTGCAGGTATGTTTAAATCAAAGTGATGAGAATAAAACAAGACAGAGAAAGTGTGGTAGAAACCCTGAGAGTAGAGGGGAGAAAGTTTGTTGCTGGGCTGATCTTCAGGGTACAAGAAAAGATCAGATTGGGAAAATATCACACCATGTAATCAATCCTGACATCTAGTGGACAGTGTGTGGAATACAGTACAAAGTCTTCATGCTGTACAGTACATTAACACTTTCAGTCAGTGTGTTTATGTAATGTGGAGCCCTAAACCCCTTCCCCCAGGCTTCACATATGTAGGTCAAGGCCTACGTAATAATTATGTAATTCTATTTTTTTTTTAATCTATGCTTATATTTCTTGAAATATTAATAATGAGTTCAAAAACAACAAATACATAACATGAAAAAAAATTAACCAGAGGTCTCACCATAGTATAGATTTCAAACTAATGTTGCTCAATATGGCAGTGGTGGTTCTGAAACTATTGCTGAGACAAAAATGAAGGTTTAAGATCTTATTTTTCTTACTGCTGAACATGTGTTACAGACAGTTCTTTTTAGTCTTTTATTGTTGAAATTATTGTCTTTCTATATCTGTGGTTGTATAAGTTTTTGGGTACTGCCTGCAGCTAAAAATGTGTAGTGAATCAATTGATTTAAGAAAAAGTTATATTGTCATTGTGGCTGGGTATGTTATTTATATAATTTGTTACATTTTATTGTTAAAAAAATATATAATTTTTTTTGGTAATACTACAAGTCTTATTCTACTGTTAGTTATATGTGTTTCATTTCATTTTCAATGTAAAGGTTGACTTCTAAAAGACTAACCAGGGAACCAGGGACACTGTCCTGTCCCTGTCCCTGTAGACAGGACAGTGTCTTATTGATTTTAAATGTAACGTTGTTTAATGTCCTACTTAAATAAATTTGAAATAAAATAAACATCTACTGACTTGTTTTATGTATGGTTGCTATGAGTTGTTTTATGACTTGTGTCTTGCTTCTTTTCACATTTCTTGTAAACCCCTGCTCCTGTTTTTGGTCATTTATGTTAGTTATGTCAGTTCATGCGGCAGAATTGAATAGAGGAAACGCAAAAGTATTGCGAGGGAACGCAAAAGAAAAAAATTCCCTTGTCCCCTGGAGGGCGCACTATATTGCCCATCTGTTTAGAATACAAAATTCCCTCCGCTTGAACATTTGACCCGTTCGCGCCACCGTACTTGTTATGTTTGTTTGGTAGCAAAGATGGCGAACGAACTGGATAGAGTGCGAATCTCAGCAGCGGAACTTCGCGCAGAAGCTACAAATTCAGTTCAAATGACCGATCGTTTGAACGGTAAGAGACAAGGAGCCTCTTTCTAGGAGTGCCAGCGCTGGTTAAAGGCTCAGTAAACTCTAGTAAAACAGCAGGTGACTGTCTAAGTTAGCAGGAAGTGGCCCGCGGTGCTGCTAAGTTTGTATGTAGCTAATGTTATTAGCCGCAGATCTCTGGGCTTATCTGTGCGTTACTTTTTTGGAAGCTGCGCTTCAAACCAGACCGAATCTTTCGTTGCTAAATATATGTTTGAATATGGTTTTTGTTCTTTCTGTCTTTTAAAAATTCGTATATTTAAACATTTGAGGTTTGTGTGCTTGCATAAATCATGTGTTATTTAAACGGAAAGTTTGTAAAGTAAACGTTCATTAACGGTATGCTACTAGGGAACGTTGCCTAATAATTGTAGCTACCTTGTCACCGAAGATAACAAATGTTTGTTATTTTAAAACTCTTTACTATGGTGGCCGATGCTGTTGTCAGTTATCAGTCATTTTTTTACGTTTTTATGTAGCAGTTTGTAGTGTTAAATGTCAAATCTGTACATTTTCATATGTTTTATGTGTTTACTGTTACTTCATTTAACAATGGCATAACAGTTGCTTAATTTTTAAAATGCAGGTCTTGCTTGTCATTTGTACTTATAGATATAGATTTACTTCTCATTTGCTTATTAAGCACAAATACTTTACTTAGGATTATGTTGTCAAACTCTGGTAAACATTACATTCTACTTAATTTCGATTGCCCCATAAGAAATCACAGATCGCTCCTAAATAAAGCAATAAAAGCTGGGGACAAGTAGAAATGGGCCAATAATTATTTTCTTGTGGGTCTTACAGTATCATGGTGTCAATCAGTGTATATTAGTGATGGTATAGATATATATATTTGTATTGTTTTGACTCTTTCAATTTAGAGAAAATCCACAGTAAATTCAAAGTTTCTGACACAATTTGTGTGTGAAAATAACTAACAGGCATTGGATTTTAAGGTGTTTTGAAATAGTTTACACAGACAATGTTGGATAGTGCGGCATTCCTCAGGGCAAGTAGATGCTATGTCAAGGCATAACTCATTGCAATAAATACATAAAGTAATACTAGTAATTATGTATTAAGTAATATACCTGTCATCAATGTGTCTTTAGCTGATGCTGCTCTTTAATTCTCACATTCAGCATTTTTTTTGTCTTGATGACTGATGTTTATCTTATCTTCCTAACTTCTGCAGAGGAGCAACAGGAACGCAAAAAACACAAGCAGCATAAGCGGCGTGAAGCGAAACATCCTGATCTGCAGCGTTACGAACCAGCGGCTGGACACGGACGCCGACATCAGGACAGCGAGGAAGGAGAAACTGGTCAGAGAGATTCTCTAGACGCCAAAGCACAACAGAGTGATCAGTCATCGATGAGTGGGAGAAACAGAGTCTCTGAAGATGTTTTAGATAGAAAAGGGTGCACAGACATCTCAGGTACCAAAAACAAGGATGAGGACAGAATGAGAGGCGACGGCAGTAACAACCTGAACTATAAACAAGGCACCCAGTCTCTGGGTAAAACCGATGCAAACAGTGAAAATGACAAAGACCAACAAGATGCTTCAGGAGCTCCTAAACCTGCAAAGAAAGTGCGCAAGCCTGACAGAGAGTTCTATCAGCCAGGGAGCCGCAGGAACGTGCAGGGAAAGGACTGCGGTGTTGGAAGAGAGCTGGATAAACCTTCCCCCAAAAAACACAGGCTAACCCCGGAGCCAGAGTCTCAGTTGAGTGCAGGCAAAGGGAACAGTAAAAAATCAATACCCAAGCATGGAGGGCAAGATAAGGTAAAGATTTCTGCCTTTAATGAAGAAACTACAGAGCAAGGAAGACAAGCTGTGGACCAAACAGTGGAGAAAATTATGAGCAAAGTAGAAAGACTCAACATAAAAGAGAAGGGGGACGTTGGGGGTCCAAGTAATAATATTGGAGATGTAGCTTGCACAAGAAGAGAAAAAGAAAGGAGTGCTCAAGGTGGAGAAACCAAATGCCAGGAGGAAAAGACAGATAGAAAGGAGAAGGGTAACCGTCGGAGAAGAGGAGGAGAGAAGGAGAAAAAAGAAGAAAATGAGACGCATGTGGAATCCAAACGAGAAGAGGAAGCTAACCAAAGTAGAAAGAACAGTCAGCGGAAACTTGAGAAGGAAAAAGACAAGAGAGCTCCTAATACTGACAGGAGAAAATCTGAAAAACCAGGAGAGCCACACCACAGCAAACGAAATGATAATCCCAGAGAAAATCATAAAATAAAGGACAACAACAGCAACTTTAAAGACCCTGAAAAAGCTGCTAAAACAGGGAGCCACCGAGACAGGGTTGTAGAAGAGCATGATCGACACAGATCTAATTTAAAAGCCACTACACCAAACTCCAAGCGATATTCCAAATCAAACATTCGACACTCCCGAAACAGAACTTACAGCAGCAGTTCAGCGAGCAGCGTAACCAGCCAAGATGGCCCCAGGCGACACATGGGCATGGAGGGCGTCAAGTGGCCACGCCTCCCTGGGCAAAACTACAAGGAGTTGGGGGATAAATGTGAAGGACCAAGGAGACACTCTTCAACAGAATCACTGGATGGGAGTGAGGTGTTTGACAGAGAGGAAGCAGATAGGAGGAGAAGGAGGAGAAAAAGTGTGGGGAAGGAAGAAATTAGTGCTTCAAAACGAGGGGAGGAGTGGAAGACGTCAAACAAAAGTGGAGGGCGAGGAATCCTTTGGGTTTCTTTAGATAATCAGTCACCTGTCGCAAAGGATAGCCCTGTCCCTCGTGGGAGGGGCCGGGGTATCTTGGTGCTGCCAGCCCGCACAGACATCTCCAACTCACCCGAGGTGGGGCAGAGGCTTTTTTCTGCCGGAACCCGGGGAGGAGCAGCTGGCAGGACCAGAGGAGGCCGAGGAGGGGTGAGACGCCTCTGGGACCCCAACAACCCTGACCAGAAACCTGCTCTCACCAACACCCAGCCGTCCAAACACACAGCACTTAAACAGCCGCTGTATCTTCAGAGTGGGACGGGATATGGGCAGCTTCACTTTCTGGACACTGATGACGAGCTTGCGAGCAGCCCTCCGGTGGCGCAAGGGGATCACTTCCAGTCCCAGCAGGCTGCTGCTATGGCATACTACAAATTCCAAAACTCTGACAACCCTTACTGCTATCCCATAGCCACCAACAGCCCAAACTCCACCACCGGCCAGCGCTATCCTTACCCGTATAACATGGGGCAGTACCAAATGGCTCACCCTAACGGTATGTACCCGAGTCCAGGTACAAGTCCATTCAGCGGAAGCTACAGGGGAGCAGGGTATAGCCAGCCAGGCGTAGCAGGCGGGTTGACGTTTGAAGAGGAGCTGGGCAGAATGCTGAAGGCTGCAGATGCTCATGAACTTCAGCTCAGTAACTTGATCTCCAGGGACAGAGTGAGTGCAGATGGCTTGGATCGCATGTCCCAGCTCAGGTGAGAGTTTTGGGGGCTGCGGAGGATGTGTATTTAATGCTTTAGGCTTGTATTGGTTGTTTAGCTCGTCTGGACTTACTAAAATAATAATATTGGAAATCTATGTTGTTGTTTCTTGAAGAGCCGACCTTTTGGGGCTGTACGAGCGGATCATTCTGACAGACATCGAGTTCTCCGACTCTCAGAATGTGGATCAGGCTCTGTGGAAGAACGTGTTCTACCAGGTGATCGAACGCTTCCGGCAGCTGCTCAAAGACCCCAGCTGTGACAACACGCATGACATCAGGAACATGCTGCTCACACTTCTAGATGAGGTAAGAAACTTTGGAAAAGGGCAAGTCAAGAATCCACTTTGCAGTCTCACTCGTCATTGGGGTGTAAAGTGTTGCATTGCTATTAATTTTAATGATTGTGATTTACAGCTAATCAAAACCAAAAATTCAATTTCTCAGAACAATTTTAATTTACATAATTTATTGACATTAACCTTGGTGGGCAATGAGTCCTCAGTTGTTGAAAACCACTACATTAGATGTTTGTGATAAGCTTGCTTAAAACTTTTACAGCACACATGTAGTGTATTCATGGTTTGTGAGACCATCTAATCATGAAAAAAATGTGTTTTATTTTGAGGTTAATAAGGCTACGTTCACACAGCAGGCAAATCTGCTTTTTCTTTTGTTGTTGAAAGAATCGTCTAAAACATGCTGGTCAGTGTGGAGTTTAACAAGCCATGGACCTAAGTATTCATTGTCAGAGCTGTTCTCAAGGATGTAGAACTTGAATTTAAATTAGCAGACTAAACATACTGGTTGAATTAGACGTTTATTTGCCATGACTACTATTTTCAGAGGAAGATAAAACATATTTTTACGCTTTACTCTTAAATAGCTTCTTGAAAAATCATATCCATCCAAATGTCCAGCTGTCAACAACAGTAAAAGTTGTTTAGGAAGATGATCTGTTGAAACCAGAACCATGTATGAATGAATCCTATATCGAAAATATCCCCATTTTATTTTTCTTTATTTCACAGGGAGCACTTTTCTTTGACACGCTGCTTCAGAAGCTGCAAGCGGTGTACCAGTTCACATTAGAAGACTACATGGATGGCCTGGCTATCAGGAACCGTCCATTACGCAAAACAGTATGTAATTCCTGCTTTGTGTATGAAATGTGTTGTTAATTCTACTTCTGTCTGCCTATACCAAGACAATAAACTTAAAGGAAGCAACTTACTTACAATCAGACTGTTTTCTAAATGTATTTGTTTGGTTTGAAATGTACTTTTTCTCTTTATTTTTTAATTTGTAGGTAAAGTATGCACTCATCAGTGCTCAGCGATGCATGATTTGTCAGGGCGATATTGCACGGTACCGGGAACAGGCCACTAACTCTGCCAATTACGGCAAGGCTCGCAGGTAGGCAGTTATTTCAGGAGGATTTCTACAAATCCTTAAAATAAACACTCAATTCATGTTCATATTTTTTTTTTTTGTTTTATTAATACATTTTAATTTACTGTAGTTAATTTAAAAATGGTCTGAAGTTTATTTCTGACATAAAAAGTAAGTCAATAAGAATATCTTAAATTCACTTTTACTCAACTGGCAGAAATCGTTATTCTATCCTTAAGCTTAATTTTGTTTTACAAATCCTAAAGTTAAAGATTTAATAAATCAGAAATAGATCAATAAATATGTATTTTCCTAGAGGCATTCAATTTTACTGTTAAAGTCATATAACTTTTTAGTCCAAGAAAAAGATTTTGAACCATCCTTTTTAGGATATCGTGATGTGCAATATCCTAATTGCAAATCACAGCACCTGTTTAAAGTTAGAATGTTCTGCAAATGTTGTTGCTCTAATGTTTTCATATTTTTTTCCTCTTAGCTGGTACCTGAAAGCCCAGAAGATTGCGCCTAAAAATGGACGCCCCTACAATCAGCTGGCTTTGTTGGCAGTTTATACAGTAAGTGATGTCAAGATTGTTAAATTAAATATTTAATCCGCTAGTAATTTTTATTTCATTTATTTTCATTGCACCAGATTACAGCTTTTTCCCTGATAATTACAGAAAAGATCGATTAAAAAAACTAAAATATTACACAACACATGAACCACTAAAGTTTAACTTCATTTCTAAGTATTACTATAAAATTTCTATATTGTTCTATTTGACCTTAAGTTTTCTTAAGTTGTACTGAACTCAGTCGTTACTATAGAGGCCTGCCAAGAATCTTATGATTTAACTTGCATGTGCTGAAGCAGAGACATATCTAAACACTGCAGGACACCAGCTCTGAAGGACTGAATATGAGATTCCTGTTAGGGTAATCCAGACACTTTCAAGGTTTTGAAATTGAGCTGATCAAAATTTGTCCAGAGATCAAAAAAGTGAAATAGCACTTTGCCAAGATGTAGGATCCAGAGCCAGCAGCTGTTGCGTTAGGTTATGAGCAAACTGAGAATGACATCTGACAAGGTAGACGTCTTGTCCCTAAAAGTCCAGAATTCAAATATATTTTTTATGTTAACAATGACAGAAAAGATTGCATTGCTTTTTGTCCAGCTGTTGGTGTGTGATGGTTTACAGTCACACTACGTGGATATAATCCATCAGTAATTTCTTTGATTACATCTACTCTTTAGTAAATAAAAAGAGTTAAAAGTAAAAATTGTTGGTCTTTTGAGAGTTGAGTATAGTTAATTATCTACTCACTTTATAATTTTAAAATCTCTCACCTGCAGAAGCGGAAGTTGGATGCTGTGTATTATTATATGCGCAGTTTGGCAGCCTCCAATCCCATCCTGACAGCAAAGGAAAGCCTAATGAGCCTCTTTGAGGAAGCCAAGCGGAAGGTAAGGCAATCTGAAAAACCTTTCACCTAGAACTTCAAGTGTTGTACCTTGTCAAAATACTCTGCGTGTCTGAGAAAGTCGTCAACCGTTTTGAAGAGATAAAGTCTACACTTTCCGGTTTAAATCCACAGTTGAATCAGAGAAAGTTTATGATGTATTCTAACAGGCTGAACAGTTTGAGCGAAAGCGGAGGCAGGAACTGGAAGGAGGGTCCCAGGGTCCAGCAGTGAAAGGAAGAAGGAAGTGGGACGACGGTGCACGTGTGGAGATTTGGATCCGTCCCAGTGGCCAGACCACAACCCCGTCCTCACAGAGAGGGGGCAGTGAGTCCAGCAGAGACTCAGAGCAGGATGGAGAGCTGGGCAGTCTTACTGCTACTGAGGTAAAAGCCCTCTAACTGCAGTGCATGGTTTGTAGTTATAAAATATTTCCTGATTGAAGTTTTCCTCTAAAATTATTTTCTGTTTTCATCTTCATACGCCTCTCAAATTTGTATTACTATAGGTTCTTACACTTCTTGTTTTTTCTTATAGCATTTTTATTGTTTACTTTTGACCTTTTTTCTCCAGCTGAATAAGAGATTCATTCTGAGTTTCCTGCATGCACACGGAAAGCTCTTCACTAAAGTGGGGTGAGTGGTGGCTCATATTTTCCAGCTTCTTCCTGAATTCAATGTGTAGAATTTAAAATAAGTTAAATTATTATTTGAGAATTGTATTTTCATTTTGATTTAGTGCCAGATAAGTTTGACGAATGTGTGTTTCTATGTGTTGCGGCTGCACAGTATGGAGTCCTTCCCTGGAGTGGCGAGCCGTGTTCTGCAGGAGTTTAAGACTCTTCTTCAGCACGGCCCTTCACTGCTCGGGTTTACAAACCTGCTGCAGATCATCACCATCAACATGTTCGCCATATACAATGCCCACAGCAAAGGTAACAAACAAATATAGATGATTATATTAAAAATAACATTTTAAATGGATCGTCATGCTATCACAATCCATTCAGTCTGAATATTTGGTGTAATATGTGCTATGGAAATTTGAGAATACTAAAGCTCTCCTGATGAAATGTAAAGTAGGAAGGCACTGAAAGATCTTAACCTGGCTGCTTTAATTTCCTCTTTGTTATATAATTGAGCATCTTATTTATAGTGTTTAATTCAAGTAAAAAATAAACATGCATGTCCTGATCACACACAAATAATTAATGAAGTACCTTTTCTCTGCCAGGTGAAGAAGGAGATGTCCGGTCTGTTTTATTAGAACAAAGCACAGCTTTAGGCCTGGACATGTTTGCTTTGCTGGTGCAGCGATGCACTGAGCTTCTCAAGGAAACTCCTGCAGGTAAACTCTTGGTCTATTACACTTTAACTCCATTTTTCTCACTTATTTGTTGTGCATATCCTTGACTATTAATGGCTAAAATTAACTGTTTAATCACAGTACTTTGTGGTATTTATTATGATGACTAAAATAAAATGCATGAAAAATGAAACGATTATACTAAACCAACTGCCCTAAGTTGTACAACTCTGCTGCTTCTGCCCATACACAATAAAAACATTTATTTATGCTCTGATAGAAGTGATTCTAAGAGAAAACATTCAAATAGAAAAGAAAATGTCAATTATGCTGTCGGTTTTTGCAGCAGTTGGAGTTTGCAGTGTTTATTGCAGGATTGTTATGCTGTATACCCCTCTCACCTGGTACCTTCTAAATGTTGCACAAGGTACCAGGTGCAACATATTTGGATATATGGTTATTTATATATTCAAATATATTTTGGTTTCCCCAAAACGTCGCATACATATCCGCTGCCAAGTATGAGGCATTTGTCACTCCAACGCCTGAATAAGACACCACCGTCTCCTGTGATGACTGAACTATGAGTATATGTCATGTAACTGTTTACATCAGTCATTGCCATGATTTTTAGTGACTTATCGCGTGAACAAACATATTCATGGTTGATTTTAGTTTAATAGAAATGCCGCAATTGCAAAAATAATTTTTTTCAACAGCAGAACATTAACAAAGATTTGCGCACATTCATAAATAAAACACAGCTAGTGATTGATAAAATCATCAGCGTGTTTGATTTTATTTATGTTTGGTTGTGTACTACTCAGTAATAAAAAAGATAAGCTCAGTGTTGCTCTCTTTCAGAAGCAGTACCCATGACAGATGGAGAAGAGGAGGGGAAAACTGAAGAGCTGCAGGGAATGGTGAGAGTTTCCGCTTTCCCGCTGGACCTGAGAGAACTGCTGCCCAGCATCAAAGTGTGGTCAGATTGGATGTTAGGACATCCAGAAGAGTGGAACCCACCCCCATGCAGTCTAGAGTAAGTACATTTTTTGTTTTCCCTTCCATTTAAAGACAGTGGAAATAATTTGTGAACCTGACATTTAGATTCTAGTCTTGAAACTTCATGTTAACTAATTTATGCTCCTTTCAGACTCAATAGCAATGCCATTACTCTGTTATCAGAAGGAATTTCAGAGCTTTGACCGCTTTTGTATCAAATGTTTGCTGAAAGATTTTGGTAGAACGATTGTATGAAACCACAAACTTCGCCATGTTTTATTATGATTTTATGTGATCTCACCTATTCTTGTTATAATCTGATGATCAAGGTGCAGTCCCGACGTTTGGCAGTGCCTTGCTGACTTGTGCAATGCACTGGCACGTGTGGACCACGAGGAGATGCTGCTGTACAAAGTGGATACTGATGAAGGCGAGGGAGACGAGGAACTGACTGTGCTTCAGTTGAAGGAGGACAAACTGCTTGCTGGCTTTGTACCTCTGCTGGCAGCGCCACAGGAGCCATGTTACACGGACAAACACACCGACATGGTGAGTGGGTTGTTATACCAGCACACTGCGGACTACATGCCTTTATTTTCAACATTTGGCACATGGCCCCAAGTATCCACATTGTGCCTTGAGGCACATATTAACCTTCATCCTCTTTTCTCAGGCTATAGCAGCAGATTGTAAAAGAGTGACGGTTCTGAAGTACTTCCTGGAGGCTCTGTGTGGACAAGAAGAGCCTCTGTTAGCCTTCAAGGGAGGCAAATATGTGTCTGTGGCAACTTTTTCCTCACCTAAACACTCAGAAGATACAAGGAGCAGGCAGGATTCGTTAACAGAGAAAGAGGTGACTATGTATATATATATATATCTATTGAAGGAACAAACAAAATCTCACAACAAAAAGCTGATGTTATTCTCATCTCTATCTGGTTGGCAGTCTGATGACGTCATACTTGAGGCCGAGTCATCTCTTTCTGGGTCAGAAGAAGAGGAGGATTTTGAGGAGGCAGGAGAAAGTGAGAATGGCATCAGGGAGCTAAAGGCGCGACGGCACGCCCTCGCTAACAAGCTGGCGCAGCAGCAGAAGCGCAGAGACAAAATCCAGGTTTGAGGGAATCAAGCAGGTTTGAACTATAGAGTTCAACTGATCACAGACAGAATTCAGCTTTATGCCTTTTCTCTGTGCGTGTGTGTGTGTGTTTCAGGCGGTACTTCAAACTGGTGGTCAGTTGGAACTGGAAGTCAGACCCTTGTTTTTGGTGCCGGACACCAATTGCTTTATTGATCACTTGGACAGACTGAAGAATCTCCTTCAGTGTGGAACGTACATAATAGTTGTGCCTCTCATCGGTAAGAGAAAGACACAAGCAAACAGACAATAATTCAACAGAGTAACTTGAAAGTATAAAATAACAAATATTGCCAACATTAACTTTTTTTATTATTATTTACAGACTTTATGATTTGTGCTCTCTCTCCCAGTGATTACAGAGTTGGATGGTTTGGCCAAAGGCCAGGAGCCTTTTGGCGGCGCAGTGGGAACAGGAGGGCGGAGCAGTGGCAGTCGAGGCAGCTACTTCAGCGTGGCCCACGTTCGAGCCGTGCAGGAACAGGCCCGCTCTGCAGTGGCTTTCTTAGAAAAAGGCTTTGAAGCCAGGGAGCCATGCCTCAGAGCCCTGACCAGCCGAGGAAATCAGCTGGAGTCCATTGCCTTCCGTAGTGAGGACACCTCTGGACAACAGGTGAGAGCTAGCTGTATGCAGACATATCCACGTTTAATAACTATGCAGGTTTTTTTAAATTAAGTGCAACCAACTGAGCTGTGTGTAATTTAATCTGTATAAATACAACTGTTCTGTGAAGACATCAGAGGTTTGTTAGAGAAAGTTGTGAACAAACAGCAGGGTAACACTAGAGCTACACCAGAGCTACAGTTGTGTCAGAATGGCTCAGTCAAAGTCCTGTCATTAATCCAACAGAAAATCTGTGGCAAGATTTGAAAATTGATGTTCGTAGGCACACTCTAAGCATCTTATTGAGATGATGCCAGTTGTTTTGCAAAGACAAATGTGCAAAGTTGATAGAAATGTACCTCAAAAGGCTAATGGATGTAGTTCTGAGATGGTTTTATTCTGAAAATTAGTCACTACTCCCTGTTCTATCACATAGAATACATTCAAATACATGATTGTAATATGAGGGAATATGATCAGATTTTGAGGGATACAAATACTTTCCAAGGCTCTGTATGAAACTGATACTAAATGTAACAGGTATTTGTTTTGGTTGGTAGTAACTAGATCTGTCACAATGAATTAAATTAAAAAATTAAAACAAACTCAATTGGTTGATATGTAGTTTTTCTTGTTTCTCTCTTTTCCTGCCAAACACTAGATGACAAAAGTCTTCGGTCTGGTGCTTTGGTCTCAACTGCCCCTTCTTTTGAGGGACAATTTTGTTTACAGAGACTTTATAATTCATTTTATTTGTTATTCTGTTTATTTATTATGAATATTTAAGATGTATTCCAGTTCCAGTATTTAATGTTCATTAGAATTTAAAGTTTATTGATTTTTAAGAATGTGTTCTTGTAATATATTACTTGAAAATGGTCTCAAAACAACATTATCATTTATCGGCGTAACATCTGGAACAATTTATCGTCCAGCAAAATTTGTTGTGTTGACGGGTCTATTACTGATGCAGATTTTTATTTGCTGTATGTTTTTATTTTATTTATTTTTATTTTTTTCAGGGTAACAATGATGATGTGATTTTGTCCTGCTGTCTCCACTACTGCAAAGACAAAGCAAAAGATTTCATGCCTCCTCAGAAAAGTATGGACCACTGACTCTCCTGAAAACATATTTCATGAGTGAAACCAGCCTTCTGACATAACTTTGTGCATTTTCTTTCTTATAAACAGATGGAACAGTGAGGCTCCAGAGAGAGGTGGTCCTCCTTACGGATGATCGCAACCTGCGCGTCAAGGCTTTGACCCGCAACGTCCCCGTGAGAGACATCCCGTCTTTCCTCAGCTGGGCTAAAGTGGGCTGAACCGGGATCGAGATGATACCATAGGAACCTAGCTGATGAAGCCTGCTTGTCACTCAGGAGAGAAGACGCATTCAAAGCAGAGGAAGAAGAAGAGGAGGAGGAGATGAGTGAGGAAAGGAAACGATAATGAGAACGCAAAGAACCACTTCTTCAGGAATACAAGCAAATAAAGAGCAGAGTGGTGTTGATGAGCTGATTCCCCCTTGTGAGGAAGTGTTTGCGTGTATGTATGTGTTAGGATCACAGAGCTTCCCCTATTGAGAGAGAGAGACTTAAAAGTCTCTGATAGGTTGTAAGAGAAAGGCAAAAGTGGTAAAACAGTGTTTTGGTCTGTGGGTTGCTTTAGCCTCTGCAAGCAGGATTCAGGAATAAAACCAGAGAGAGGAACTGTCTACAATCACTTGTTTGATTAAAAACAGCAGTAATGAATATTATATACACCGCCTGCCTCTAAAGGCAGTGGCTTGAACTGATGAGCTTCTACAGCAGAGTTGAGGGGTGTAGGCAGACCTACAGCAGGAAGTATCGGGAGAATAAATGGATGATTCTTGTTTGGGCTTCATTGCGAGTCAAAAATACAAATGCAGCACCTAGAAAGAATCAAATGGAGACGGTGTGTGTGTTCCCTGCCTACCAGGAAACACTAGATTCTTCTTTGGCAGCTTTCTCTAGCTTGATGCTAATATGAAACCTTTGTGCTATAAGAAAAACAACACAAGGCGGTAACAAAAACAACAAAAATCTTTTGTTTGTTTCACTTGTTGTTTTTTTATCTCATGTATATAATATTTCCAACTTTTTGAAACTTGAGGAAAAGCATCTGCAAAGTTTTTTTTTTTTGGTTTTGTTTTTTATGTAGAGATTTGCAAAAAAAAAATTTTGAGCAATGCAATTGGTGGATTTAGTTGTTGGGAGTTTTATTCCCAGAAAGACGTGATAAAATAGCGTTACCTTGATTGAGGCCATTTCTTAATCGGATATAATGAAAGGAGGGATTTTAATTTTTTTTTATCAATGAGTAGCATTGCCGAATATTTCCATATATTTATTGTTCTTTTATATACCGCTTTAGAAATCTGTTCATTTCATGTTAAATTTCTTTTGATCAGCATTGCCTATTTAAAATTAAGGCTGTAATTGAGTTATTTTATGTATTATCTTTCCTTTTAGTAAAGGTAAAATGTAACTAAGTCACAGTAAATTTGTAGAAATATACCAATCAGACAGAAAATGGGAAAAAAAAATTTAAAAATTCCTGATTTGTCAGCTACTAAATAATGAAGTTTGTTTTTCCTTTTCATTAAATGCTTCAAAATTATAATCTACTATTTTCAGTACAGTGGGGTTTTTGTTGTTTGTTTTTTTTTGGACTCTTGGTTTTTTCTCTACTCTGGTCCTAAAACCTACAGTTAATCATGTTTTAGATACGTGTCTGCCTCACCACCCCTGATTTAAATCACTGCATTATTTCCTGCATCTCATCGTGTGCTGTGTGGCCTGTTAATCACTTATTTATTTAAATTAGTTGTGCAGCAGAAGGGAAAAACCTAAAAATGCAAGATAGTATGCCTTTAGGGCTACAGTTGAAAAACCCTGCAGCTTAAGTTGGGATAATCTTGGGATTCCTTCACTGTCTTTTTTTTTTTCTACTTCTGTAGAAAAGAAAAAGACAATGGCATATTTTCTTTATGCTTCGTATGACAAAATAAAATGATTGGCAAATCAAAACAATTCAAAACGCAAGTTATTGACCTGAAAAGTTAATCATTTTTAGGGTTTTGCTGGTTTATTATTGCTTTTTGAGACCTCCTTGTTTAATTCTAAGTTACCTTAGTCCAGTGCTTCTCAATTCCAGTCCTCAGGCCCCCCTGCTCTGCATGTTTTAGATGTGTCTATTTCAGAACAGCTGATGCAAATGATTGCATGACCTCTTCTGCAGTCATCAAGCATTGGAGAAGCCTGTTAATCACCCACAGATTCAATCCAGGTGTGTGGCGGAAGGGGAACACTTAAAACATGCAGGGCAGGGGGGCCTGAGGAGTGGAATTGAGAAACACTGCCTTAGTCTGTGTGTGTTTTCATTTTAGTGACAGTGCATGAGTCCTCCTTAGTTGTCTTCACCATGTCAAATTCTCACTCCCCTTTTAAAGGTTAGTAGCATGTAATTTAAACTATGTTGTACTGGAACTGAATTTGCGGGACTTCCATCATTGACTCGTGTGCTTTTTACTTCTGTGAACCTTCGAGAAAGCTGTTTTCATCGGTGTCTTGTGTTTGTGGCTCCGTGGCGCGTTTCGTGTGGTGCAAATATATAAAGCAACTAAATTGAACTTTCTTCATCAATAAAACTGATTGAGATCAAGTTGTTTTGAGTCGATGTTCACATGATCGTTTTAGAAAGGTGTTATGACAAAAGTAAAAGCATCAGTTATTTATTCAGTGTTTCAGAGAAATGTGGCAATGAGGTTGTAAGTCTAATAATGCACTCTGCACAATAAATCCTTGTAAAATATTGAAACAATCAATTCATTTCTATAGTTGGAAATTAAACCGGACTCCTACAGATTCATTACACAAAAATCCAGTTTAAGATGCATCTTCACCTCTCTTAAATAAGCTTTACACAATCTTCCCGAGATTGTGGTTATGCCTTTTGCTTATTCAAGTTTTTCCTTCCACACAACTTTCCACTTTGACACAGCACTCTATCACTGCTAGGCTTCTGTAGCAATGATAGAATTCAAATCAAAAACCCTATATTTGTCTCCATAGCTCTTTATATTCATCCTCTGTGACTTCATGCTGGGTATCAACAGTCTTTCCTGTAATTCTGAAAGCTATAAAATGTCATTATGTTAAAAAAAAAACAAATATTGGACTTCTGTGATCTTATAATTTCCCTGAGAAATGGGATTTAGGTTTCCTTTCTTGAGCTGTAAACAAAAATCTTTAAAATGAATAGAAACTCTTGTCTTTACACAGTCATATTCCGTAAAGTGGCTGAGGCTCATTTGTCAGATTAAAAGCACCTGCCTTTCAGCAGCTATTAAAAAATACTTTTTACTAAGCGCATATTTTTGTATTAACATTTTTTTACTGGTCTGATTTTATATTCTTGCAGTAAATGTGTTTTAATTGTCAGTATTTAACAGCAATAAGGCTTTAAAACATTGATCCAATTAATGGGTTTCACTTAGAAAATGTAGTTACTAAAATAAACTTTCCAACAATATTCCAATTTATTAACTATTCCCAGATATGAGTTTCACTTTTAAAATTAAATTATAAACTGAATTAGTTTTTTTTATTAGTAAGTTTATGCAGGTTAGTCAAGTGTCTGATCCTCATATTGTACTTATAGGATCAACAAAAATATAATGTTACTATGTAATAGTAAGTAACTGTAGTAAGTAACTGCTTAGAAGAAAATATGAGTTGAATATTTAAGCAACTATTCATTAATAAAGACCATTTAAGAATTGAAAAATACAAAATGATCTTCAAGGAATACTGGTTTGTTATGGTAATATACATTTAGGCACTATAATCAATTATGAATATCTTAGTCTGTTTGTTTTTTTATAATCATTGCAAAAATATTTATCTGTTGTTTTTTCTATCCAAGACTTTCTAGACTATTATCTAAATATTTTTGACATCATATTTATAATATATATATATATATATAATATATATATATATATACTGCCAGTTTCAGTTTTATAATTAGAAAACGGCGGGACATTAAATTATTTATTTATTTTACACCAAATAATTCAATATCACTTTGTACATGTAAACATGTATATAATATAACATGTTTCACAAATCAGGGCTGTGTAAAGTGATCTATTCCTCTTAACCGATGCTAAAAGCCTCTAAACGTCACATCCACAGAGGTCTCAGGGATTGGTGCCTCTGCAGCTGAACCATTAGCATCCTTTTGCATCAGTAGACTTCCTCGCCTGGATACAGACCACACAGGCAGGCCCTGATTCCCATCATCATGACAACAGGGATGCCAGGCAACCAATCGAAGCCCCGCTAAGCCTCTTCTGGAAGCTGATTGGTCCGCCCGCCTGCAGCCTGTTGTGGAATGTCCATCTTTAACCTCTCTGCTCCCATGCACGTCGCTGTCGCCTCTTATCTTTTCTTAGCGAAGATTACAGCTATATATGTTTCCCTACTGTGGAATGTAGCTTAGCGAACATAAAGTTGTTAATTAATGTTTTTTTATGAATCAGTGATGAGTCTGAAAAATATTACTTTATGCCACAAACTCTTCACTGATTGGACAGAATGAGTCCGTATCATTAAAAACGTCATTCTATATATACAAAAGGGTAAAATAAATAAATAAATTCAATATATTTCAGCTGACAGAGGTTAAGCTGCTGTTTACATTTTGCAGCATCACACAAGCTATCTTATCATACATCATCATAATACGGATATTATTATCAATTCCTGAATAAAGCAGTCATATTTTAATCATATGAGGCTATAGCTTATACATTATTGTTGTTTACCTTTTACAGTCTGATGCTTGGATACAGACATATGATCTGAAAAATAGATGATATAATATTGGTGTTGACAATTGGCTATTTATAGACGCCAGATTAAGATGAAATGGTTAGTAGGGTTAGGGTCTCAGTGAGGGGCTGGAAGTGTATAAAACCAAACACACAAGAAAGACACTCGTTTATCCTCTGCAATAATAAGTGCCCCTGGACCTAATATCGTGTTGACAAGTCATTATGTGTATGCTCTCCCTCCGCACACCTCAGCTTGCCTCTGCTGGATGTCACAGCATCGCCTTAACTGGGAGAGCACGGACAGCGCTGCAGTCAGTCCCGCAGAAAGTGCAACACGATCCGCTCACGACCAGGTTAAATTCTTTGCTTCGACTCTGTTTTTTAAGAATCGGTCGCTTTCCTTTTCAGTGGAAGGGAGGAGATTCTCTCTTCGCCGCCATTTTTAGAGAAACTTTGCTGGCTGTTGCCTGACGTTAGCAGCTAGCGGGTTTGGCCAGCCAGCTCCCAATGACAGTTAACGCTTGGCTGTCGTTAGCCAGCTCACAGCTTAGCTAGCCTTGCGTTGCATTAAATTGTTGTTATTCCTGCCGCCCGTGCCAGCCAGCACAGGCGACAAGATACGAATATCGTTAATGTGGAGAAATAGGGAAGACTTGAAGCCAGCTAGACTGTTCTGTGTTTGGGTAGGGCAGTTATGCGGTTTGGTTAGCGAATTAGCATTGCTATCTTTACAACTAGCGAAATTCCCACTTTGATTTCTCTGAACTGCAGTGGCTGTCTGTGATTTTTAGCTACCCCAGGCTGCTCCGGGCAGGGTGACTGAATTGTTCACCTAATAACTCAACTCATGCGGATTTCCCCATTTACTTGGTGAGTCTAATATATTTTCCTATTAACGGTTGATGATTTTAGTTTTTACAACAGTTGTTTTTTTGGTTTTTTTTCGGAGGCTTGTTTTCAACGCCTATAAGCATCCGGGCTAGCCAGTCAGATTTACTGCTATTCGCCTGCTAATAAAAAGTTACTGTCGCAACTTTAGATGTGAAATATGTTTATCGTCGACATATTTCATATTTCTCAATTTCGGCTTGTGGTGATCAGTTGATTGTATAACAAATCTTTGTTTTTAACGTCAACGTGAATCGCAGTTAATCTAAACATGCAGAGACACGGGCTAAGGAGCTAATTGGAGATGTAAATAATGGATGCAGATCGCTTTATCAAATGAGTGTTAGCTGGATGCGTTTAGCTTGCTAATCCGCTTTATGCAGCGATCGTTGCAAGCCGTGCCACTCCCTCGGTTTTGTTTTTGTCCAGTTGTAGCCTTACGCTAACGTCAAGTCCAGCTCGGCTCTGGATGTGTTTGGTTTGGTTTGGGAAGTTTTCTTATCCACCAGAGGTATCATGAGTCATAGACTGCTGTGTGTGATTCATTGGTGACATCGTTGCTGGCTCTCATGCATATGTCGCACATAAGTTTCGTGTTATGGCTGTGTGTTTACAAGCAGCACAGGGCAGTGGAGGATAACGAATCGGTGCCCTAATATCGCGTTAGAGCGACTGGCAGCGGATCCATCGGCAGCTGATGGCTGTTTTTTATGCGCTGACGTGAGTCGCATTCCTCAGCTTTGTGTGTTGATATTGCGTAACACGGGCTAGCACTCAGTAGGCTGCCCTTCTGCTGGCTTTATCTGGGACTTTTTGTCGCTGAAGTTATGCATGACACGGTGGATCACCTGCATTAGGAGCATTGTTGATATAAATCGTGCATGGCAATACGTTGGGATTTGTGAACAGAGGATGGAGGCAGCTTAAATGTTATGTCAGTGGCTGTACCTCATGTACCTGAACACCCACACCGTGTTCTGTGCGCTAGATGGATATAAACCCAGTGAAGCGAGCACTGCAGTATGAGCAGCTCACCTGTAAACGGGTTTAATGCAGTCTTTATGCTAAAGTTTGTTTATTTTTTCTGATCATTTGTGCCCCTTTCCATCAGTGCGTGATTGCTTCAAGTACAGTGCTTTCAAAGGCTCTAACTGAAGCCCCTTTTAAAGTTTTAATGTTTTACTTGCCAGCTTTGTATTAGAGGGCGCTGAATATGGACAAATAGCATGATGGATTTAAGTGTCTCCCAGGAAAAATGGATTAGACTCTGGAATAAAGCCTACCCTGCTTTATTTAGCCGTTGATAGTCTGCCTCTGCAGAGCAAATTGCTCCACAGGATGAGCCTCATAGTTTCCAAAATAGATGTGATTTTTGCACAGCATTTATAAGGCACATTAACCTTTACCCTACTGTGTTTTTCATGGTTTTTCATTTCAGTCGTTGTGCCTGATGACTGCTTCATTGTCTTCTGGTTTTAATTGTGTTCACAGTGTAAAAGCAATGTTTTTTGTTGTTGTTTTTTTAATTCAGTTTTTGTGATAAAGTAAGCATAAAGAACATTTTTATAGATTACATTATTCAGTGTAATTAAAAATATAGTTATAAAACCACAAAAACTTTCCGGAGTAACCATTATTTTCTGGCTTGAAGTCCTTTTACTAAAATGTCAGTAGTTATTGGAGTTATCAGAATGATTTTTTTTCTCAGTCTATGGAACATAGAGTAGTAGAGTGATAATACCATTTAAAAAAACAAAACTGCTAAACTACAAGCAGCATATTTGTTAAGCATGCTGCAGGCTAGCAACCACTTTGAGCATGTTATTTATTGCTCTATGAATAGCACAACAGTACAAATGTTTTAGCCTAACTTTAGTCAGCAGTCAGTCTGGATTTTTAAGGCTTTGTTTTATACTCAAAACACTGATTAATGAATTCCAGATAACATTGTTATAACAGTAACAATCAATGTGGAATAAGTAGGAATAATTGCAGCTTTTCTACAGGTAGATCATTTATGCAATTTTTGTTTTGTGCTTTTTGTGGAAACTGTGAAACCTTCATTTTAGTCAAGGTTTCAATAACCTTGAGATACTGTGAAAACCTCTTAGGTGTTCATGTCCATGTGTCTTATTGGTTTAGACTATATTTGTGCTTTTTTTTTTCTTTGAATGACATAAATGTGACACTAGGATCAAGGAAAAAAGTATCAATCCGATTCTTTTATTCTTTTCATGCAGTTCCGCAAATATGCAATGTAGAAAGTGAAATAATTATTTAGAATTTGCAGTTTGATTTGCTTACTACATACTTATTCACTTTACAGTGGGCATGGAAGATTGTAAAATTAAAACTTTGAGTACAAAAAAACATGGTTTCAAGACATTAGCAGCAAAAAGTGGGGAAGGGGCACCACTCTTTTAATGTATGTTCATTTAGGGCTGGACAAAAAGTCAATAACATTATAGACAGGTGATCAAAATCAATAAATAACACAGCTGACAGAATTTTCAATAATTTCACTGAACTCCAATCTGGAACTGCACAGCATTCTGGGGGATGTAGGCAGATGAAAGACTTCAGATGCTCATCAGTCATGGCTAGCTAAGCTATGTTGGTACCATCAACTCGCTCTTCGGTTGCCTAGCAACAACCTGCTGAGTAATTTGCACATCAGCAGTTTCAGGTTTGCCACTGTACCTCATAACAGCTTAAAAATAAAAAGCAACAAAGTAGATTGAAAACTGGATAAAAGAAGAAAGGTCACGCCACCAGTTTGGCAGGATTTCAGATATTTAAAGCGAAAAACTAATTACTAATTATCTATCAACTGATATGATTCATTACAATATTGGAAAACTGTAGCAACTCTGGAACCTTTTAAATAAAATAACTTGAATCCACAAGATTCCAATGAAATGAACATGAACATATTTGGAGTTTCATGTCTTGATGAAGGTGTTGCGTTTTTTAACTCGGCTTTCTGCAGTCCAGACACAGTTTAGCACATTGGTGATTTTACACTGGTGCCATTTGTTTTAGTTGCAGGAAGGTGAATGGAGCCCAGTGGTTAAAATGTGGTGGCTTAAATCCTCTTAGTGTTTGGTCACTTCTTTCCTCTCCCATCACAATCGTGACTGTAGCTGCAGAAAATGGGATGTGTCACTTTTTTGAATTTGGGCCGGGGGTGCTGGAGAATTTTGACTTCCTCCCTTCAGTCAAGTCAACAATCTGTAATCAGTCTGGGAAGCAAGAGCGTGGACGCCCCACCCTCCATCTTGGGATAGAGATGTAGTGTGTGTGTGTAGGTGTGTGTGTGTGTGTGTGTGTGTGTGTGTGTGTGTGTGTGTGTGTGTGTGTGTGAGCCATTTGGATAACAGCTCTCACGTAGGTCCNATCTGTAATCAGTCTGGGAAGCAAGAGCGTGGACGCCCCACCCTCCATCTTGGGATAGAGATGTAGTGTGTGTGTGTGTGTGTGTGTGTGTGTGTGTGTGTGTGTGTGTGAGCCATTTGGATAACAGCTCTCACGTAGGTCCTGAAATTAAGATTTTCTCTGAACAAACAGCTGTAACGTTGCTGTGTTGCTTTTATTGAGCGCCTGCCTGATGATCAGTGAGTAATCCTACACCAACACTCGGTTTATTGATTGATTCCAGTACTGCTGGTGACTGGTGTTTCTTTTTTTACATATGAACAGTTAAACATGGCATTTATTAATTTTACTGAACTCTTAAATGGGTTGGAAACGCTTAAATAATGTAGCTTCTGTTTATAAATTGATATATTTTGCAATGAGAAGCTAGGAAATATTTCATGTGCATCAAGGCCAGTTTCATGAAGCCGATCAGTTTAGAAGACGAACAACCTAAGTGCATTTCTATTTTGAATTATTTAGTATTGCAGCATTAAGCATCTCTGAGTGAGCATCTGTAGGAAAGGGTGTGTAGATAATATAGTTTATATGAATGAATGAAATAAAACATAATCAATACACAGCTGTTATTCTTTAAAAACATTATCACGCTTTCTGAAGAATTCTGCTTGATAACTTTTCATTAAAACCAACTCCACAGTCTTAATATGTCAACATGGACAACGATGTGAAAAAGGCCTAAAATAAATCCATCTTTTGTTTGAAAAGCAGAAAACCAAAGCCTTGCATGTGAGCACATGTATTAAGTAATTATTTCTTCAAAAAATGTATTTTTGTTTTTCACCAGGTGCTGACCAACTTTTATGCATTTTAATCTTTTGTAACAATTCACAAAGAGGGAGACATCTTTGATGATTTGTTCTCGTTAGCTCGGTGGTTCTTAATTTCTTTTTAGAACAAGAACCCCTTCAGTTGCTGCTATGTGTTTTTCTACATCCTTTGTTTTATGCCAAACCCACATTGAGTTTGCCAAAAATCTGTCTTGGTCTCATTTGACCAAAGTACACGGCATCCTGTTGAAAGTCCCAGTGGAGTTGAACAAACTTGTTCACTCTTGTGATGATGAGGCAGAAAGGGGCTTTTCCAGAAATCTCTTCCAAACAACCGTTTGGCTTTTACTAGCTGACTTATTGACCCTAAAATGTCACTTTTTACTGCAATTCTCTAATAATGAGCTCTGGATGGGTGTTTTTTTAACCTCTACTACAGACTTGCTTGTTGTGTATGGTGACAAGATAAAAATGGTTTCTTGTCCAATCTATTGGCTGTTGCTAACAGAAAACAAGCCTCTGTGTCGCATTTTATTTAAATAGAAGGATAACAAGAAGTCTTAGATTTCTAAATAGAGGTTCTTAGAAGCTCTGATCAGGTTAAAATAATCAATAAAAATACTTTTTTTTAATGAGACTATTCTACTATTTTTACCAATGATTTTGTTTCCAATTTTAGAATTAATAAAATATATTTTAAGACTTTTTATCTTTACAAGGGGTGCCAACTTGTCTGCATCTCCAACAGTAGTGCTCTTATAATTCACATTGTTTAGTTGTGTCCAAAAACTTTGTTATAATTTCATCTAAAAATGAGATGTTACTGGTATTTCCAGAGTAACATCTAAACATTAGATGTACATCTTTGAGTAAATTCTTTAGACTAGTATTTTTTAATATTTTTGATTTTGTTTATTGTTTGCCGATAATGTGACGTTCTAATGAGATTCACTCTAGAAATCAATAAAAGCATTTATTTATTATTCACCTCTCCGTGTCTTACTGACTCGTTCTCTGCGCTGCACCTTTTTCGTCTTCATCTTTTGCCTATTCATTAGCCTCTTTGTTTATTTAACAGGACATAGAAAAGCAATTCACACAACTCATCAAATAATAATTTTCTTCTAGCTGTAAGAGGGAAAAAAAATTCTGTTATTTTTATTTTGAACACACTGTTCCTCTGAGTAATTACACATGCATACACACACACACAGACACACACACACACACACACACTGCAGTTGGGCACATCTCTTCCAGATTTAGTCTTGTGACTTTGTGCTCAGTGTTCTGTTTCATTGCGTGTGTGACAAACAGAGAGAGAAATAGCTGATTGTGCTTTAGCTTTTTTTCTTTTTACTCTGTATGGGTATAATCTCAAAGTATCATACTGTTTTTGCTTCATGCTGGCTCATAAACTAAAATCCAGTGACCTTAGGATATAAAAGCAAGAGATGAGGATGTTTATCTGAAAGGGTAAGCAGCTAGAAAAAAAAATAGGTTCTTAATTGGTCTCCTGCAGAGTTGCAGTCAAGCCTAATAAGGCAATAACTTTCTTTATTACTAAGTTTTCAATGATTAATACTGGATGACAGAACAAAATCAAAACTATTAAAACTAATATTATAGTGTGAGTAAATGTAATAAGATTCACAAACAATTTAAGGATGCAGTAGCGATTGAGGTCAGCAGATTTTCTTTCTCAGCTCTGAAGCTGAATTTTGTTTTCCTTAGTCTTGATTCTGGGAATCTCTTCAAAATATAAAACCACATCTAAAGGTTACGGCGGGGAGAAGTCTGACAGATGAGAAGATTACGCTCTGAAATTCCCAAATATATTTTAGGCTTTTTTGAGGCATTAAATATTTTTAGTTACAAGGAGATTTTTAATAATATCGATACTGTATTGTGGTGTTTTATTTAATGTGTCATTTTAATAAGTACAAAGAAATATTGTGTTTTTCAGCTTGTAATGTTTGCTTGTAAGCATAAGGGGAAAGGTCTGCAGTATGAATAGGGCATAACATCTTAAGTATGAGGAAGTACCGTCTGGTTTTATCTGGAAAAACTTCATGTTTCAAAAACATTACAGGAAATCTTCACTCCTGACTATGTGTTGGCTTATTACTGTTGGTGACTGTTATTGAAGGGCAATTTGAGCATTAGGCCAAATGCTCAAATTAAAATGCCAAAAATGCTGGCCATTAAAACTGCCAGCATTTTTGGCAGTTTTAATGGCCCTTAAATTAATCTTGAATCAATAAGCTTTAATTTTATGGTAAAAGAGAAAAGTGAGTTCATTTTGTTGTGTTTTTATGTTGCTCCAGAAAAATGTTGATGAGCAGGATTGGCAACATGAGCTCAGATATCATCAAATGATTGTCTGGAGCACACTTTGAAATCTGAGAAGTTTAATGTGTTTTACCACTAAGGGGCTTCACTGCACATAACAAATATCATCATAATCATCATTATACAGTTCAAATAAATGGTGGCATGTCTATAAATGGGTGTCCACATTTGAATTTTACATTCAAGAGAAGAAACTTTTAAAGTTGTGAACATAGCAATTAGTTTTTAATTGATTAAACTTCTGGAAAGCAAATGGGAAAGTCAAAAATAAAACCAACTTGATCTATTAATAAAACAGAAATGATTTTTATCTAGTTCTATGTAAAACATGTTCTCCCTGATGGACAGTGACACCAGAATAGCTCAAAGACAACAGAGTCTTTGTGGTTTCTGGTCTAAATGAAACCAAAATTTTGATCAGATACTGCATTGGATTTCACAAAATGTCATGTTTACTTGGAAAAGAACACCCAAATATTCTATGTAAGGTATTATTATTGTGTCCCATCTACCTCACTCACCGGTGCCAGTCAGAAGGTTGTCAGATATGCATTTATTGACGTTTACATTCAAAGTTGTTTCCTGAAATGCTAAGCTAGTGCTAGCATGTTTACTCTCTGTTGTGATATGACTCATTGATAATTTCACTCTCAGTAACTTTAGTGTCAAATTATCAGTTTGAAGGTGCTTGTGGTCCACATTTTTTATTATTATTATTACCAAGATATTTTTTAGATTTTTTTTTTACTTTCTCAATAATTAAACACTAATTTAAAAAAATAGACTGTGTACTTGGATTATTTTGTATGTTTTCTGCTATATGATTTGTAATCATTCCCTAGAATAATATACGGGTGACTTTTTTTTAAGTACACCTGCTGTTTACGTGCTCTAGTCTGCATGTAAACAATTTAAACAATAGCAAAACAATTTAGTTGATTAAAGGACAATTTTTTGTGTTGTACTTAGCAGTGTCCATTTTTTTTATCTTTAAAATACATAACCTCAGTGAAAATCTCACCCTATAATTAAAAAAAACTAAAATAAAGTGTGTCTGCAACCATCACCTGTAACGTTCTTGAATTGTAGTCGTTGGCCATTTAAAATCATCCAGAGGGCTGTGAATGGTCCACACGCCACACTTTTGACCCCTTGGTGTATAGTGTGCGTTGGCATGTAAAAAGTACACACATTTTCTCAGAATATGAATAATATCCTACAGAGTTCATGTTATAACTGGAATGAAATTGATGAATTGCATTTAGAGAAGAGCTTGCATTCCTATTCATCTTGCTTCTCATTACTGTGGGCCGCCTCCTTGTTGTGGACACTAAATCAATCCGATACATTGCCCCATTCACGCCGGTAGCTTACACATCTGCAGTAATTGCTGAAGCAGTCTAAACAGATGCATTAGTGATGACTCTGTAGTTAGTTCATCATGCTATTGTCAGCAGCTGGAAGAATAACCAGCTATTTCAAATATTCAAAGTGCTGCTGACATTTCTGAGGAAACTGTTTGATGTTTACTTTGATTATCTGGAGAGCTGATGCAGAATATATCAGGACTTCCTTCAGCTATGCTGTCTCACGACTTGTTAATCATTGCATTGGAAGTATTTATGTGAAGCTGATTAGGAAAAACATCATCATAAAGATGTTAGAATGTCATTGTCAAACTGAGGCATCAGTCCAGTTTTTTGGCATAAACAGTTTGAGCTTCAGCAGTTTGAGTTTAAGATGAAGAGATGTTCTGTCTGACTATTCTCACTGAGTATCACACCTTTTTGTTTTTTTTATCATCTCCGTTCAAATGCTGGCTTACTGACTCATCCTGCGTATCTCCCTCTTTCTGTTCAAAATGAATGTTTTTTTTGTTGTTTTCTTATTTCTCTTTGCCTTTTCTCACACCTCAATCCTCCTTTGTCTTCTGTCTGTCCAGGTGCCCATGCGCTGACTTCCTCAGGCTCCCACATAGCTGCAAATGAGTCTTCAGCTGCTTTGGTGTAGCTCTGCGCCCAGATAGTCCCATCCCCTCTGTGCGGGCGATACGGGACTACGTAGACCAGGATGCCTTCCTCTGCCAGGGCGGGGAGCCTGAAGGATCCAGACGTGGCCGAGCTGTTCTTCAAGGAAGATCCGGAGAAGCTTTTCTCTGACCTCCGAGAGATTGGGCATGGCAGCTTTGGGGCTGTCTATTTCGTAAGGCAACAATTATTTACACCCCCTGTACTTTGTGTACAATTTACTTTATCGTAGCAGTAAGCGGTTCTATTGATTAGATATTGTACCTGCCAAATTAAGCCAACGGGATTCAAACACAGCCTATAGCGTGTTTTCCATACATTACTGTTATAGATTTTAGCAGATAAGTGTCGCAGGAGAAGCTATGTCCTGTTCAGTAAAGCTTGACTGATCTAATCACATCCGTCCATGAAGGAGTTTAATTACACCAAGTTTCTGTGACTTTCCTGATGTTTCACAGCTGACTGCAGTTTCTAAATGATCCTTACTCTGTTGGCACAAACAAGGACCTTCTTGTTGAGATTAATGTACAGAAAGTTAAAGGTCAAACACATGTTTCGTTTGAAATGCAAATCAACAGATGTGCTTTTTGTTTCCCAGGCACGGGATGTGCGAACGAATGAGGTGGTGGCAATTAAAAAGATGTCCTACAGCGGCAAACAGTCTAACGAGGTAAGACACATTTCTTTTCTTTTTTTTTTGTTACACAATCTATTTTGATAAATTAAATAAGCCTATTGGGCAGTCTGGAGAGATATGAAATTTTCCAAGTCTGAGTAAATATATTAAGATGACACAAGAATGAAGAAAAATATTTAGATTTCCAGACATTAAATGAAAATGTAGAAAATCCCAGTTTGTTTCACCAATTGAAGTTCGGATTAAGTGCAGTGCTGAGATTTGAGATGTCGCTTTTTATCTCCCAAAGTTGACACCCATTTCTGCTGTATGTTTGGGGATGCGCCTGCTCCTGCAGCCATCTCTGAGCAGACAGCCGATAAAAGCATTGAACCTGTTTTGTCTCCCGCAGAAATGGCAGGACATCATAAAGGAGGTGAAGTTTCTCCAGAGGATCCGACACCCTAACAGCATAGAATACAAAGGATGCTACCTTCGTGAGCACACAGCATGGGTAAGTTATTTATTTCCATGAGCTGAATTTGATTAAAATGTCACCTTTTTGTATAATCAGTCATTTATTGGTGTCTGTGTGGAGGAATTATGATCGGTGCTTGTTTTTAGCTGGTGATGGAGTACTGCCTTGGCTCAGCCTCTGACCTGCTTGAAGGTGAGCTAAAGTTAAAAAAAAAGATTTCTGACTGCTTGTTTACCCTGATTAGAAAGTCAGAATCATTACCTCTTATTATTTTTCATTCTGCTACAGTCCATAAAAAACCTTTACAAGAAGTTGAGATTGCTGCCATTACACATGGTGCTCTGCAGGGGCTGGCGTACCTTCACTCCCACAACATGATCCACAGGTGAGGGATTTCACATGATGCAGGTTTATTTATGATCACAGTACGTCACTGAATGGTCTCGGTCGCTCTCTGTCGCGCTGCTTTTATGTTTCAGGGATGTGAAAGCGGGTAACATCCTGCTGACTGAGCCTGGCCAAGTCAAGCTGGCAGACTTTGGCTCCGCCTCCATCGCCTCACCTGCCAACTCCTTTGTGGGAACGCCATATTGGTAAGTAAAAATAATTTACATGCGCCTAAACCGCCTGCTAAGTTTGAACAAAAATAAAAAAAGATTCTCCCTTCCCCCTATAAAAATAAAAATAGTCTTTGCAGTTATATGACTTCCTGGAAATATTTTGATCTCCACAGTAGATTTGACTGTAAAAAGAGTTTCCCTCTGTTTGCATATCCATGCTAAAGGCTACCAGCTCCTGTAGTCAAATGCGGCTCTCCAGTTTCTCCTCGCAGCAGCTTAAACTCCAAATTTAAACATTAACACATGTCAGTGGGAAATATGGTGGAAAAGAAAATCTTAACTTTGCCACACAAAAAGCTGTTTTGTTTTTTGTGTGTGATTCTTTAAATTCTGTCACATAAAGGAAAAACGAAGGATGTCAAACAGCAAAGTGTGATGGAAGTATCCCGTAGATTTATTGTGAACTCTGATTTGTGCTTTTCCCCAGGATGGCCCCGGAGGTGATTCTAGCTATGGACGAGGGCCAGTATGACGGGAAAGTGGACGTCTGGTCCTTAGGCATTACCTGTATAGAATTAGGTACATCACGACATTTCTTTAGTGTAGACCAGCAGTTCTCAAAGTGTGGGACGTGTCCCTGAGGAGCTTTATTTGATATTTTCATCCAGTAGAAGGATCCATGACCCTGTAACTTAGGTATGTTGTCTGACCATTTCTTTTTCAGCGGAGAGGAAGCCTCCATTGTTTAATATGAATGCAATGAGTGCCTTATACCACATAGCGCAGAATGAGAGCCCCACACTGCAGTCCATTGAATGGTGAGCACTGTTTTTTATTTTTATCTTCATGTATGTAAATAAGTAAAATGATCTATAATGAAAACAGAAAGGAACAATGTATGTGCTGAACTTATTACATCAAAGCATCTTTGCACTCAAGAGTACGTATGTTTACATTTTATTATCATCACTCAGGGAAACGTTGTATTTTTAGTGTTGATACTTTGATCTGATAGATTTTGGTTAGTTTTGACCTTCTGTCTTTTCACCTTTATTCCAGGACGGATTACTTTAGAAATTTTATTGATTCTTGCCTTCAGAAAAATCCTCAAGACAGGCCACATTCTGATGACATGTTGGGTGTAAGTACACACACAATCAGTACAATTTTACACAGCAAGATCATTGTGTTGAGATGGCAGCCTGACAGTGTCGATAAATCTTTTTTTTTTTTTTTTACTTTTTGTTCCCTGTTGGAAGTCTTGCTCTCTCATTCTCTTCCAGCTTTAATGCACTGCACATGTGTCATGGAAACTACAGTTTCCTTTGAAAAAGCTTCTTATGTCTTTCTTTGAGTTGATTTTAAACACCACACTGAGTCCAGAAATGGCTGACTTTGAGTCCTTGATTTTTTTTTTTTTTATTTATTGATTTTTCTTTGCAATTGTTTGATTGTTGGTCAGAGCTAAACTGAAAATCTGCAAGTGATTTATTGATTCTTCTTGAATTTTGATCTGGTATCATCATTAGAAACAATTTGTGCCTTAAGATTTTGGTGTTTAAATTGGTTTTATCTTTGTTCTATAATTCCTCACTGTCATTTGTCCTACTTGGAGTTACTGTGACTCGTGTACTTATTCCGGTTTATTTCTCCTTCCTTGTCACCCTGCCCTCCAGCACGCGTTTCTCCAGCGTGAGCGTCCAGACTCTGTGTTGATGGATCTCATTCAGAGAACCAAGGATGCAGTTCGGGAGCTGGACAACTTGCAGTACCGCAAGATGAAGAAGATCCTCCTTCAGGAGGCTCACAATGGGCCCACCACTGAAGCCCAGGAGGGAGATGAGGTCCGTTGGAGGATTTTGTTTCTGAAGCGCTGTATTTGCTCCTTCACTTAGAGCAAATAATTAAGCATATGCTGGTTTCTGTGCATGTCTGTTCCTCTTCGTACTTTCTGTGCCTCTTGGTCTTTCTTTTGTCTCTTCTCGCTCTCTCTCTCTTGCTTTCTATCCGTGCGCTCTGTTCGCTCTGCTACAGGACCTGGAGCTCGGTGGAGGTCGCACAGGAACGGTGAACAGCGTCGGCAGCAACCAGTCCATCCCCAGCATGTCCATCAGTGCCAGCTCCCAGAGCAGCTCTGTCAACAGCCTGAACGAAGCAGCGCAGGACAGCCGCAGTGAGCTGGACCTGATGGATGGAGACCACACGGTCATGTCCAACAGCTCCGTGATACATGTCAAACCGGTGGGTAAATTATCTTATAACCTCATAATCTCTAGGTTATACATATTGGAAATTCTGATCTCCAATGAACACAGGATATATTAAACAAGCAAAAACTGCTAAACAGTATGTTTACCTCTTTGGACCCAAGGTTCATACTCTCAAAGAATCCTGAGACTAAAAGTAGGTCCTAGGGACGTCATTTTAGGATAAATAGCTGAATTTCTGAAATGTTATGATTTTTCATAGAATAGAAAAGCATCTTTGGCCTTAAGAGAGCTCTTAACATGTCAAAATGTCAGGAGTAGTGAGGAAAACCTTTACTGAACCAAAGAGTGTCTTAAGAACAAATATGGCAGAAAGTAAATATTCTCCATAAAATG
Organism: Alfaro cultratus; assembly: GCA_903066825.1. NCBI lineage: Eukaryota > Metazoa > Chordata > Actinopteri > Cyprinodontiformes > Poeciliidae > Alfaro > Alfaro cultratus. The sequence continues at coordinate 40,278 of CAEFZX010021489.1, forward strand.
AAAAGGGCTGTGCAGACAGTATGTGCTGTACGCTATTGCAGTATGTCAATTGACTCTCAATTTGTCAAAGTTTTATCATCATGACACACTCTTCTTAATCCAATCTAGATTGTACATTTAGTTGGTTTCTGTCAACTGATTACTGGAGGCTTATTGGTGCTTTTATGTCTTATTTTGCTTCCAGTATCATCCAACCAAACCTTATTGATTTAAGACTCAAGAAGTAAAAGTTATATTCTATTTCTATTCCATTCTAACACCTTTCTCACTAAGGTATTATTTCTGTCATCTCCTAGCTCAGAGTGGCTCTCAGCTGACTGAATCGCTGCTAAGCTACGACTTATTGGCAGGAATTTTTAGGCTAAGGTGGGAGCACTCTGTGATTCTTTGAGAGTACATGCCCAAATTTGTAAAGTGCAGGAAAAGAAGTGGCTCTCCTGACAGATTCTCCCACCTCAGATGTAGATGTTTGAAGGTGATCAGCTCTGACAGTGAAACCACACTGTTTCCATTTTGCAAAGCCAGATTGAACTGCACCTTATCATCAACCCATCTGCTGTGTTCCTTGGTCCTTATTGTATTTCTTCCATTTTTACAATTGTGCAATATTTTATGTTTGACTATCACAGAACTGCTTGATAGGAAATCTTGCGATGGTGATACTTTTGGTAAATATTGGAGTGACGATATGAGTTGTCACATTGCCTCCAGCGCTGCCTGGACCTTTAGTGTTTTAGACACTGCCATCTGTGTTTGGTGTGGGTAGCAATGGCAATGAAGCTCCATCCAACAGGCCTAATATATTACTGACATGTAGAGTTTGATATCAAGACACTTTGTTTATAATGTGCTAGCCATTAAATATTGGATTTCTAAATGCAAACTGATGAGATGACTACATATCTGAAACATGTTGACCAGCCTTTCCCTCTTAGTTAAAATCCAGATTAAATTCTTTGAATTTTATTGTCAAAGCTTGACAATGTGGAAAACATTTCTGAAGTTTTAATATTTACAGTATGTAAACTGTTTTCAGTGGAGAGTTTATTTTGTTCTTACTAGGGCTGCATTTTCTTTTAATTATATTTCTTTAGTGTTCCTTTATTTATCAAATATCGACTTCACTTTAAGGCTTAAGAAAGAACTTAAAATAAAAAAAAGAATTTCCAAACAAAATGGAAATGTTGCTTTTAGTGGCTGTTTTTTTTTCTGCCATTTTTTTGTTTCCATGAATAATTTGGGCACCAAGACAAATGTGAAATGTTTGTCACTTTGTGTCTCAGTCTTCAGTTTAGCCTACATTATCTGTCCTGTTGTGAAAAGCTAATGGCTCTGTAATGTCCGCCCACTCGTGGCCTGTTCTTTCAAACAAGGTGATGCTAGAAAATCAGAGCTGTACATTGTCGTCGTTTCAGTCCAGGCTTTTTGTAGCTGTACAGCAGTGAACTGTTACACAATATGTCTCAAAACGCAGCAGTTTCCATGCGGTGCCTTTACACAAGTCTTCATTTGTCTAGAAGTTTTTCTCATTTTGTCTTGTTTGAAGTAAAAGTGTCAATATTTTGGTGGATTTGATATAATAAATCAAAACAAAAAGGCATAGAATTGGAACAGAATAGATAAAAAAATGTACAAATAAATCCTGGAAGGTGTGATGTGCTCTTTTTTAATCTTAACACCTTTAGAGAAAATAATAAATTCTTGTGAAGCTAATTGCCTTCAAAGTCAGCTAATTAGTAAATAGGATCCACCTGTGTGCAAGTAAATTTATAAATCCAGCTGTTGCGTGAAGGCCTCCAATGTTGGATGAAGATGAGAACAATTTGAATCATTGACGTTTGGAACATCACACAGCGCTGTGCAGTTTGTTTACAGAACCAGTGTAGCTAAGCTAACAGGCTTGGAAAGGAACGTATTAAAGGTAATTCAGTCATTTGATTGAGGTGTGTTGGACCAGAGAAACATCTAAAAGTAGCAGGACACCAGGCCTCATTGCTTGGATTGATGATTTGTTTTGCCCCATTTTACCCTCGATTCCCTTTTGGAAAACTTCATCAGTTTACAGTAATGAGGGCAAGTTGGCACAAAAATCTGTTGACATGAGAGAGACTAAAGCCTATTTGCCAAGTTAGTGGGGGAATTGATCAGACCCCACCTCAGTCATACAAACATGTTTGAATGTTTGAAACCAAATCTGGATGCAGTTGGACAGAGCGATTTGATGACAGACCCAACTGCAAATGAATGTTTCTGCTGTAAGCCTTTTCATTTATTTTTGGTTTTTTTGCACTAAACATAATTGCAAAACAGAGAGCATAATGTGAGTGATCAACTTACTGATTACAACCACATAGTGATGAAAGAAAATTAACAAGTTGTAATCAAGTTAATTATCACAAATTCACAAATACATTTTATTTATGCAGTTCAGTCCAAACAATATACCAGCAATCTAACATGGAAAAAAGATTCCTCCCAAACATTCAATACGAGGCAACACTATCCAAATAAAACTTTCTTTTGAGACATTTGTGGTTTAAACTTAAAGTGTTTTTTAATTGCTTTGTTTATTTTATGGGGAGAATAACAGAAATACAGTTTGAGTTCTCAGAACATTCTTTAGTAGAGCCACTTACTGCTTTGTTTGTCAAGCCCAGGGGTGGGCAATCCTGGTCCTCGAGGACCGGTGTCCTGCAACTTTTAGATGTCTCTCTGTTCTAACACAGCTGAATCCAACAGCTGAATTACCTCCTCAGTGCGGTCAAGTTTGCCAGAGTCCTGCTAATGACCTAATTATTTGACTCAGGTGTGTTGAAGTGGAGACACATCTAAAAGTTGCAGTAGACGGGCCCTCGAGGCCTGGAGTTGCCCACCCCTGGTCTAGCCTGTGAAAGCTGAAGAAATATGAATACTTTAGTGGGCCACTGCATGGCTGAGATTATGTAATTAGTTAAATTTATTGAGCACATCCATCCATTCATCATCGTCTGCACCAGCTTATCCTTGAAGGGTTGCGGTCACACTTTAAACTTTCTGAGTATGACTTTTAGGAGCCAGAAGAGGGCGCACTAACCTTAAATTAGGTAGTTTTGGAAATTGGGCACTGCTACAGTAATCTAAATGTGTTTTATATATTGTGTAATACTCTTACTCATAGTTTCTAAGCAAAAGGATGATTTTTATTTCTGCTCTTTATCCAGGAGGAAGAGGAGAGTCTTTCTGGGGAGCAGGCAGCCAGCAGTCAGCCCACTGAGCCACAGCCGGCACCAGCTCAGGCCCCGAGGAAGCACTACCGCAACAGAGAGCACTTCGCCACCATACGCACAGCTTCACTTGTAAGACCACCCTCTCTCTTCTTCTCTCTCTCTGAATTCTCCTGCTGTTCTCATCATGGACGACGTTTTGCAGGTGACACGTGAGATGCAGGAACACGAGCAGGACTCAGAGCTACGGGAGCAGATGTCTGGTTACAAACGGATGAGAAGGCAGCATCAGAAGCACCTGATGGCCCTGGAGAACAAGCTGAAAGGAGAGATGGATGAGCACCGGCTGAGGCTGGACAAGGAGCTCGAGAGTCTGAGGAACAACTTCACTCAGGAGATGGAGAAGCTGCTGAAGAAACACCAGGCCGCACTGGAGAAAGATGTACGTAACCCAGCTGAAGCTAATTAGTATGTTAGAAGTCGTTATTTATATTATATTTATTTATTTTTTATGTGATTTAGCTGAAGACATTTGCCAACGATGAGAAGAAGTTCCAGCAGCACATTCAGGTTCAGCAGAAGAAGGAACTGAGCAGCTTTTTGGAGTCACAGAAGCGAGAATATAAACTACGCAAGGAGCAGCTAAAAGAGGTAACCCTTCTAATGCTTTGGTTACCTCGGATTGTTACTTATCAGTTTGAATAATATCTCAATCTAAATGTTGATCCAGATGAACTAAATGATACTTGTTTGACAGGAGCTTAGTGAGAACCAGTCAACTCCCAAAAAGGAGAAGCAGGAGTGGCTGTCCAAACAGAAAGAAAACATCCAGCACTTTCAGGTGAGTACTTCAAAGGCACCCTGTGGATTATGTGCTTTTTAAAAAATAACATAAAGGAAAAGCTCTGAAAGGTTTGCGGGAGTTGGGTTCCTGTTTGTGTTTCATGACATGTTTGTCCGATTATTGCAGGCGGAAGAAGAGGCCAACCTGCTGAGGAGACAGAGGCAGTACCTGGAGCTGGAGTGTCGGCGGTTCAAACGGAGGATCCTCATTGCTAGACACAACGTGGAGCAGGATTTGGCAAGAGAGGTACATAAAGGCATTCAAACATAACATAACATTAGCTTATTTCTTTGTTTGAGCGACCTTTCACAACTCTTACTAGGAGCTGAACAAGCGACAAACACAGAAGGACCTGGAACATGCGATGCTGCTCAGGCACCATGAGTCCATGCAGGAGCTGGAGTTCAGGCATCTGGCGACCATCCAGAGGGCGCGCGCCGACCTGATCCGGACCCAGCACCAGACGGAGCTCACCAACCAGCTGGAGTACAACAAGAGGAGGGAGAGGGAACTGAGGCGCAAGCATGTGATGGAGGTCCGGCAGCAGCCCAAGAGCCTCAAGGTACAAAGATCAGGGCAGAGCTTCTTTTCTGAACAAACAATCGACCTAAAAACCAACTTCTCTTCTTCCGTCTTTAGTCCAAAGAGCTTCAGATCAAGAAGCAGTTCCAGGAGACGTGTAAGACGCAGACCCGGCAGTACAAGGCCCTGAGGAACCACCTCCTGGAGACCACGCCCAAATCTGAGCACAAGGCCGTCCTGAAGAGGCTGAAGGAGGAGCAGACCAGGAAGCTGGCCATTCTGGCCGAGCAGTACGACCACTCCATCAACGAGATGCTCTCCACCCAGGCAGTGAGCGTCTGCTTATAGCTTAACTGATCAAATCCTGAAACGGGAAAAAATTCTTGATTAATCTATTATTGAAAGAATCGTCAACTAATTTAGAAATCGCTTAATCGTTAACTGGAGGATACAGACTCAAAAAACTGGCCATTTGTCGAATGAACACCTCACTCAGAGCATCAATTAAACCAAAATTGTACAAAAATATATACACTTTGCATTTAAGATTAAAAAAAAGGCTTTCAGTAAATATGTTCTATCCAGATCTTCTCCAGTGGCGTAATGTGAGCTTCACCTTTTACAAACTCTGTAAAAAAAAAAAACCAAAAAAAAACTACACTGTAGTATTGCTGATTCAGAAAAAGCAGAGCTTAGAAGTATTGTTAGTAGTATTTATTTTTTTTTTGTTGCATATGCATCTTTTGCAACAAATGATCAAGCATTCACTAAATAAATGTTATGTTGTTGCATTTTAGGCAATAAAATGTTTTTTTTAAATTCAATTGAAACTATTTATATAGTGCCAATTCAAAACAAATGTAATCTCAATTCTCTTTACAAAAAAACATTTCAATTCAATTATACATATATGCATTCAAATTATTTATTTTATCCACTATATCATCAGAATAATCAATAACTTAAGTAATGGACAGTTGCAGCCCTGATTTTTACGTATTTGTTGCTCGTTTACTATCAGTTTTATTAATGTGTCAGCAAATGGTTTATTTCTTCTCTCTCTGTGATGCGGCCGCCCCCAGCTGCGGCTGGACGAGGCTCAGGAGGGCGAGTGTCAGGTTCTGAGGATGCAGCTGCAACAGGAGCTGGAGCTTCTCAATGCCTACCAGAGCAAGATCAAGATGCAAACAGACGCGCAGCACGACAAGGAGAGGAGGGACCTGGAGCAGCGGGTGTCGCTGCGGAGGGCTCTGCTGGAGCAGAAAGTAAGTAAAGTTCTGCGTTTGCCGGGAAATTAATGAAGGTGCATGTTTGTGAACACTGCAAAAACACAAAATTTTACCAAACATTTCTAGTGCAAATACTGTGGCACATTTGAAATAAGCAAAACTAGCTTGCAAGTAGTTTTTCATCAAAAAATAGGCGCTTGTTTTAAGTCAATAATTCCTTAATATTGATGAAAAAGTACATGGTAGAAGTACTAATAATATGGAAAAATGTCTTGTTCCACTGGTAGATTATTTCACTCATAGCTAATACTTTTTCATCAATATTAAGGGATTACTGACTCAAAACAAACTTCTGTTTGCTGGAAAGTTACTTATAAGCTAGTTTTGTTTTATTTAAGTGTACTAAGATATATGCAGTACAAACTTGACCAGGGATACTTGTTAGGTTTTAATGTTTTTTGTTCTGTTTTGTTAACCATACTTTTTTCTCCCCCTCAGATTGAAGAGGAAATGCTTTCCCTCCAGAACGAGCGCTTGGAGCGAATCCGCTCGCTGCTGGAGCGCCAGGCTCGGGAGATTGAGGCCTTCGACTCGGAGTCGCTGCGGCTGGGCTTCAGCAACATGGTGCTCACCAACCTGGCCCCGGACTCCCAAGGAGGCTGGGGGGGCGGTGGAGGAGGCCAGGGAGGTCAGGGGGGAAGCCAGTGGCCCGGAGGCGGTGGAGGAGGCAGCCATCACAGTCACCACCAGGGGGGCTCCAGTTCGCAGCAGCCCTGGGGCCACCCCATGCTTGCAGGTGGCCCGCCGCCCTGGAGTCTCCACCATCCCGGAGGAGGGAGTCAGAGAAGTAGTCAGGGAGGTGCAGGAGGGGTGAGGAACAGCCCGCAGGCTATGAGGAGGACGTCATCGGGGGGGAGGAGTGAACAGGGCATGAGCAGGAGCGCCAGCATCACCTCTCAGATCTCCAACGGTTCCCACCTGTCATACACCTAAAAACACAAGAAACACAGTCACTGTAACTAAAACACACACACACAAAAACACACACACACACAAAGTGCACAGCACAGATAGGTCATATCCCACAATGCACCTCACCATGCAGACTGGTGAGACTGGCCAGTCTTTGGAAACCCATCAGGGCTGAAACCAAGCTGCAGCTTCTGAATGCCATTCCCAGCGTGCCACTGCAGCCAATCAGCTGCTCAGTCTGCGTTGCCATTCAGCCGCCATATTCACCATAGAGTTTCACCAGAGAGGTCAGTTTGCAGCAGGTTCTATTATTTTTAAGGGACTAGTTAATTGAGTCAGAAGTTTGCACAATAAATCTTCTTGTGAGGACAAAGTTGCTGCTTTAACTGGACTTACATAAATCCTTGTGAGATCCAGTCAAAACACTCAAAAAGACTGAAGTTATTGACGTGCTCTCAGAGAAATGTTTGGAAGGCAGAAGAGTCGACAGAATAGAGAAAATTTAAAGGAGGGAAAAAATGAAAGTCGTGTGTTGGCATCAACTGGGGAATTTCCTATTCAGACAAGTGTGTGGAAGTTTGGGTTTAAGCATTTTCCAGATTAAAGATGTAAAAAAGCTTTGAAAAAATGTTTGATTTTAAAGATTTAATTCCATGTTCTGTTATCTGCAAGATAATTAAAATTTTAAGTTCATAATAAACACTTAAGTTGATTTTGATTTAATTTACAACTTGATTTGTTAATCAATTAGATTTTCATGGCCTTCTGAAATCAATCAAAATTAATTCAAAGTTATTTCCTTAAACTTCTGTTTTTCTAAAAGTAACTAGATAAAAAAAAAACTCTAAAAGAAATATAGGGCGTTATAAAGGACCAGAGATTTATAGGTTAAAATAACACGCATTAAAAAATAAAAACAACATTTTAATTGTGCTTTTTTTTTGGCTACTAAGTATTTTTGGAACAATATTTTATTCTGAATCTGTTTTTGTTTTTTTTTTAAAAACTAGGTTTAGATAAAATTACATATTTTTCAGAATATGTTTAAATGTCCAGAAAATCTTTGAAATTGGAGTCTGGAAAAGTTTCGGATTTTAAATAAGAAAACCATGGCAACAGCCTGAGTGAACGCTTTGAGGTTGGAGTTATTTGTAGAGACTTGAGGCCGGTTTCCAATGTTTCGTCTTTGTCGACCCTTGACCTGCTTGTAAGGATCTTAGTCCATTTTTTTTGAGAACAGCATTTAAAAACTGCATTTTTACCCAGAGCTCCTTATTTGCTTATATTCTCATGTTGTATTGTCGGAGAGCAGTTGTTGTAAAACAGGGTTTTTCTCATTTGAAGTTACTAATTTAAAGACAAGTTGGTGTTCCGTACTACAGAGTCTGTAGTCATCACCTGAACTCAGAGATTTACAAAAGGTCAACAACATTTCAAAGCAGCATATTCCAGGACTTACTGAGGTTGTAAGGCCTAAAAAATGGATAGTTTCATGTTTTCCTTTCACACTTCCTGTTATCTGTTGAAGTTGAGTCTGGGTCAGTTCGCCCTTCCTCTGTTGCACCAAATGTCCTAAAGGTTTGAACCCAAAGAGGTTACAATACTTACAACCAAAAGGGCAAAAATACAAAATAATGTTGTCTCTAATGAGTATAAGAATTAGCCTCCGTTTTGCTCCTATCAGCTTTGGTTTACTTCAAAACTCCTCACTAATACCAAAAATATACCTTTTCAGTGTATTTTTGTTACGACTTCCATAGCACACGATGTTGTTAGCATGAATGTGTAGCCTTTAGTTGTCCTGCATTCAGTGATTGGAAAAAGGTTGGATTTCTAATGTTTGACCAGTCAAGTTTAACCCATTTGTCCACGAATCTCTAGTTATTTAAGGACTTTGGGTCAGACTGCTAGCATGCTAATTGTAGGAGTAGTTCGGGTCACAACTGTCCATGCCGGCACTGGATTGTATTTGTTGTTGAGTGCCAGAGAGGCTCAGCCAGTTTAAGCCACACAGCCAAGGAGTAGCAGCGATGATTGGCTCAGCTCCTGGGTTTCCATGGACCTCTGCCCACCCAGTCTCGCTCTGGTGGACGCCGTAGTTAGCCCACCATCCCTCATGACAGGGATGGTGTTTCAGCAGTAGGTAACCAAACTTGAATAAAAGCCAGTGATCACGCGTCACCTCTTGGCAGTAACTCCACAATGATGCAGTAAAAGCCTGTCGGCCTGTTTGGGGGGGTGCAGTCACAGCGAGTCGCACTTTGGCCAAGGCCAACTCAAAATGTTACGTCTGATTTCACACAAACACGCACAGATGCATGTACAGAGAAAGTGTAAAGGTTATAATCCTTGATGGGAAAACGGCACACATTCATTGATAAAGGAGATGTAAATTTAAAGTTTTAAAAAAGGCCTCAGAGATAAAACAAGTGACCATCTTGTCTGTCGGTTGGTGACTGCTGAATGTTTTTGCGGATCCATGGGGGGTGATGCTGGGATCTCCGCTGCTGTGCCCCTGCAGAGCCCCTCCCCCAGTGTGACACCCCGCTCTGTCTCACCCTCCGATCTGACCACCGATCTCCCTGCGTCCTTCCACCTTCGCCTCCTTCCCTCCCATGTCTCTCAAGGGCCCCAAACCCGGGGGCCGCTCGCTGATCTGCAGGGAAAATTCGTCCCTCAGAGGAAAAAACGACGGACCAGGATATGTGCTGGTGTTTATATAAATCTATAAAAGAGAGAATTTTAGAAAAGATCCAAGTCTTATTGTGAAACTACAGATGGAATGTACAGTCAACATGTGAATATTGTACAGCTTGGAAATCTAGATGACAAATCGAAGCGAGATGAACCTGCGGTGAGGGCACAATGCTGTGGCTTTAGAGTTGCTGTAGTTTTAAAAAAAAAGGGGGTTTGCTGAGTTTTCACCTGTCCCGTTTGCAGCTGTTACACTTCTTTTTTTTTTTTGGCTGTGAACGAAAACACGGCTTTAGGTCAAATTGCCTTGTGGGAGCAGCAACAATTTGTTCAAAAGTGTATGAGGAGGATTTTTTGCACATAATTAAAATATTTTTCTCCTTTAGCTCGGACTGTACACTGACAGTGTTACACCAGGTTAGACTCTAAAACCATTTAAATGCCACAAAACGTAATGCACTCTACACCCTGAGGTAGTTTCCAAAGTCACGCACAAGACTCTGAAGTCCATTTAGTTTTTGGAAACTTTAGGTCATGTGGGATCCTCTGACATGACTCAGGGTTTAATCTTTGAGACTCGCATTTCCACCTAGAAATAAGCAACAAAAATTAGGCCCCCATTCTGTCAAAACATGCTAGTTTCTCAGTTTAGAAACTAAATGAGTGCTTTTCTTTATTCCCCTTTTCTTCATCTCTTTTGTGTTTTATTTTTCTTAAACTGTCTGCAGAGGGCCAAACAACCTGCAGCGGTTTAGATGTATTTACTATAGATTTTTTTTTTTTTGCAAGGCAGTGGGGGCAGAGTCTAGCTTTAGACGTTGGTCACTCCGAACTGGATCAGTTGCACTGATTGCACAAGTAGCTGACCAGTTTTACGAGTCTACTGTGACACCCGACCCCCTTCCTCCTCCCGAAGCGGGGTGGGGGGGCAGCTGCTGTTGGCGGAGAGTCGGTGGAAGGCCGGGTCACTTCTCTGTACAGTCTGTTTATCAGTATTCCTTTTATTCTTCCTGTCATATTTGGTGAATCTTGCTGTTTTATTCTCCCTTGTCCACAGATCTGTATTAAACTGTATTAAAGTGTATAGTTTGTGCAAAAAAAAAATTACAAATAAAAAAAGCTGAATGTTGCATAGCAGAAGAGAATAGATATTCATTCAGATGGAAAATAAGTGATTTAAAATGTATAAAAGTAATTCAGATGCAAAGTTTAGGGGATAAATGTAATATTTTGTTTGTAATTACTATTTTTTGTTGGAAGAGGGCTACTGGATAAAGAATCATCTGTAATAAAGTAATTTTAATATTTCTCTGTTGCATAGTGTGTATGTTGGCATCATTTTGCAAAAACTTAAGTTTAAATGTCAGAATTTGTAAATTATGACATGCTTATATATTATTCACTATAGTTTTTAATGTATTGGCATAAAAAATTATATTTCTTGACCCTGATTGAAACTTGAGCAAGAGGACAAAGTTTGGTGTCCAACATTTTTGCACTTTCCTTCACTGCCAGTGACTTTACACAGGAGCAGACATGTTTTTCACCTGGGTATGTACAATTTTATTCCATAAAAATTATCAGTCTCATAAACTGATAATTAATGTAAAGGAAGTTGTATTTAAACATTAATCCATGTGGTGCAATTAATGCTGAATTTACTGCAAAAACAAAATCTTCCCATGTATTTATGCTCTAGTTTCTTGTGCAAATATGTTAGTTTTGTCTTATTTCAACTGTACTAATTTACAAGTATCTTTTCTGAAGATAGAAAAGCTTGTTTTGAGTAAATAATTCCTTAATATTAATGAAAAAGAAGTATTTCCCTTAAAAAAAGTATTTCACATATAAGAAGACATGTTATCTGCTAGTGTAACCAATGCTTTTAGTTACTTTTAAGCTACTTTTGTTTTATTTAAACTGCACTGAAATGCTTGATGAGATTTGGTGCTTTTGCAGTGTGATACAAATACAGTGGAGCCATATTGTGACATGTAGTTTGTCTTTCAGAAACACTTTGACAGACTGAATCCTGCAGGCATCACCACCGTGAAATTGCATAGTAGGAAGCGTAGAGATGCAGTTCCGAAACAAAACATTCGAAGAAAGCTCCAGACCTGAGAAGCACCACTTAGCAGTTTGTCCCTTCAGTTTCTAAATATTGGTCTTCAACACAGGAGGTGGAGGAACTCAACAAACATGACCCTGGACTGACCTTTTTGGACAAGAATTTATTTTCTTAGTTTTGAAAACCTAACGTATGAAATATCTGGAAATGTCTTATCGAGTGTAAGACCTCTTCCAGGCGAACAGCTCTCCATCCACATCGTCCACACTGCTCTGCCCTGCTGGCTGGAGTCTTGATCTCTTCATCATGGCACCTCTCCTCCGACGAGGCATCGCTGCAGCGTTCATCTTGCTCTTCTGTCCTTTGACGCTGTTCACTTCCTGTTGGCCTCTCCAGCTTTTCCAATCCCTTTCTGCCTCTTTCAGGAAGTCAGACGCCACTCTTAGGAACTCCAGCACTGCGATATGACTCCAGATACCTTCATCCTCATCCTCACTTCTTGTCCTCCCTTCACCCGTCTGCCAGTCGGCGTCCAGGGCGAATCCGCAGTGCCCTCCTCTGTCTGTTAGCGCCAGCAGGAAGTAAGGGTTGCTCTGGAAAAGGGAAACGGGGAGCGTGGAGGCTGGAGGGAGGAGAGGATCATCAGAGCTGCAGATGCAGAGCACTGGGACCGCCACCTCATCTGCATCTCTCAGAGGTTCATTCCTCCCCCAGTAGCTCTCCCAGTCCGCTGCTGGATAAGCTCTTTCACCCAGTGCCCAGGCCGCTGCTGATGTTAGGCCCCTGAGGGAGGGAGATGCAGGGTTTCTCTCTGTTGATGGAGAAGCTTTCTCAGTGGGAGAGCAGAAAAGAGCTTCTTCAAAATCTCTGAGGCTGGAGGATCGGAGGGCACGATCCACATCCAGGATTCCTTGGAGCGAACTGGCATATCTAGAGAGCATGCAAGAAAAGCAAAGATTTTAGCAAATATAGCAAAACTAAAATCTGGAGTTTGTGCAGAGTTGGGTGACGTTTTGGGGGGGGGGGGGAATGTAGTTTTAGGAGTATTTTGCTATGCTGTGGTTTCTACTGTTACTGAGTAATTTTATTGTGATTTATTGCTACTCTTACTTCAGTCAAATTTCTGGATATTGTTGTGAGTAAGTTCACTGAATGAAGAACAATCTTGTTTTAACCAAAAACAGACACACACCTGCAGGTTTTTTAAAAAAAGTTTTATAATTTTTATATTGAAAGGAACTGATTTGTAACAATGATCATTTTGCCTGATTTTGCTGCAAATTATTTTAATATAGATTTTTAAAATACAATTTTAAAGATTTAAATATTAAATGACTGATGTTTTGATCAGTTACTCAGAACTTGAGTAGACTTTTTACCAAATACTTGTTTACTCTTACTTGAGTACAATCTTTAGCTACACTACCCGCCTCTGGATTTGTGTAAAATTCTCACCTGCTCAGCTGCATTTTTCTGTGAAATAGCGCCCCCCAGCGGTAAAGAGGCGGCATGGCGCTTTCAAACCACAGTTGCCCCAGCAACACAGGTGAGATGGCTGCAGCTGCTGCTAGGCAGGTGCTTGAACCTCGCTCGCCCAAATAGGACAACAGGACGGCGGATCCCGATCCTTCACTCACCGCAACCAACACGGAGGACGGGTGCCGACTGCGGACATACACAACCGCCTGAAAACACACGGCATTGCTACCGTAAGCTGTAAATATATAATAGAAAAATATGTCTGAACTCATCACAAAATATATGAAAGTGGACTCTGCACATTTAAAAACTCAACCACAAAGGTAATTTTAATCTAATTTTATAGTAAAACAAACAAAAAAATAAAATAAAATTTGAACACGCACCCAGAATTTTTATTTACAAAAGCTTTTGACACCATCTAATTAAAGACCTATTTCAACGATTTAAGGCTCTTAACCTCTAATTTACTGGTAATTTTGCCACACTGAACATTGATTCATTAGAATGCAGCCTGATTAAATCTTTATTGTTTTCTGTAACTTATCCATTGTGAGCATCATATTCTCCAACATATCTGATTCAGATAATTGACTCATTATCAGGCTTCTGCAGAACTTGTTGGCATTTAGAGTATGTATTTCACTTGTGTTGGAACAAGTTGTTTTCATCTAAATGTTTTCAAAGTCTGCAGTTGGAGACAGATAAACTAGATGTTTGTAACAGAGAAGATAGGAGTGTGTCTAATAATGTAGCAGATGAAGAAGTAGATTTCTCAAACATTTTTTAGTTATTAATTTTTTTCTCTTGTCTTCCCTTTAACTTGCTGAAGCCCCCAGTACAGCGCCCCCTGGCTGCGTACCTGCTCCAGATCTGCCGGGTCTCCAAACTCACAGATTCTTGCTGTGGTGAGGGGCGACCCGGCTGTGCCCCGATGGTGAAACACGACCACAGAGAAGCCCTGCCGCGTGGCCTGCTGGCAGAGCCGCTGCAGGTGGGGGGTCGTCCCTCCCCAGGACTGAGGGATGAGGAGGAGGACGGGGGGTGTCGAGGTGAAACACCCGATGGCCTTCCTCCCTGACTGCTGCTCCTTCTTCACCTCCCACCTCCTCTTCACTGTCACCCAGTCCAGAGCCACGACCCCCCCGTCCTTCAGCAGGAGGTGCTCTCTGGTGAACTGGATGCTGTCTGCATGTTCTCCACACATTTGGCTGGAGACCGTCTGCAGGTGGGGGTCTCCCCAGGGCCAGTCGGACAGTTTTGCCTTTGTGAGCGAGCCACAGTGCTGCAGCAGATACCTGGCCAGTGCAGAGGGTTTACAGATGAGCCTGGGTCCATCTGAGGTCTGACCTGATAACGTCTCTGGTGGCTTCAGCTCCTTGTCGCTGTGCAGCAGCGGCAGCTCCAGGATCAGACAGACTGTGACCCACAGCTTCCAGCCTGCAGCCCTGACAGCCACATTTACCCAACTGCATAACCCCGGCCAGCGGAGACCCAAACACAGCAGGAAAAACAAGGAGCAAGGGAGCAAACATAATAAACAATCCAACACGTATGACTCCATAGGTGAATAAAAAACAAGAGTTGTCACTGGGATATTTTCCTCATCATCCAGGCTCACAGATGATTGATGCTCAGCTGTCTGTCTTTCTTCAGCTTTGGAAAAGGAAACTAAAAAGAAATAAAGCAATAAAAAATTTTCCCAAAGACTGAAAAATAGAGGACTAGAGGAAATGCTCCTCCTCTGCTCCCCTTTCACCTCTCTTCATAAATCATTTACTACAAGGTCAGTCAGAAAAGGCAAACAGACAACATCAACAGGTCTCATTAATGTCATGGAATCATATTTATTTGCATTCGTCACCCAGTTTGTTGGCAAATGTTTGATCACTTTATCAATCCCCCTTAGATGTTACCCACTTTAATGGCTTGGAACAGCAAAAATGAGCAAAAATAACTCTTATAAAACACATATTTTTACAAAATTCTGTCGATTTTCTAAAAAAATAAAGGTGGAATCACAGCCTTTGTGTCGATATGAACTGGTGCATTGCAGCTTTTCTCTGTGCTTCCTTAAAAAGCTGCTGAAATTGAGTCAGGTTGCTGAATAAAATTAAAGTATTTAGTTCTAAAATAAAGCAGAAAACAAAATCTTTGGCCAAGAAGAGCGTCTTATCTCACCTCTGTAAATGTTGGCTAATGCTCCTTTGGTGAGGTTTTGTAGCTTGGAAATCTAGAGATATTTTGGCATAAAGTCATAAAGAAATTCTCTGCATAACCAAAAAGAAATAATTATAACCTCGCCCCTGGCCAGATTTTCTAACTGCATAAGACAGAGATTCCTGACCCTCTTTCCAAAAGAAAACATGTTGGGTTATTTTGTCTTTCCTTTAGCTTATCTAAAATGTTTTTAAAATGAAATAGGTAGCACTTTATTTGATAGGGTGTGCATAAGGCTGACATGACACTGTCATAAACATGACATAACACCTGTTGTAAACCTGAAGGAGTCTTTATGAATGTCTATGATTGTCATGAAATGTCATTTGGTAAATAATAACACATTAAATGCAAAGTTGCTCTTAATGTGCATTAAGAGCAAAGTTCCATTAAAAGCACGGCTTTTAATGGCCGTGTTTTAACAGAGGCCATTAAAAGTTGGCACTTTTGAATTTAAATGCAACTTTTAAAGCAACTTTGCATTTAATGTGTCATCATTTACCAAATGACACTTCATGAGAACAGTCACAGACATTCATAAAGACTCCTCATGTTCACAACAGGTGTTATGTCATGTTTATGATAGTGTCATTCAGTCTTATGCACACCCCACCAAATAAAGTATTACCATGATTTAAATATAATTTATGTGTATTTTCCCAACTCCCTTCTTTACATTTACTATGTTAGTTTGCAGTATTTAACATCATCAACCAGTTCCAGTTCAGCCTGAAGTTTATCTTTTTTGATGTTGCACAACCCATAGAAACCATCTTGCGTTTTTTTTTTTTTTTTTTTTTTTTTTTTTTATGCAAAATTTTTTGATACAAAGTGCTTTTTATTTTTAAAGCAAAAAAATTTGGTCCTGCATAAAAC
>CAEFZX010021490.1:0-11835 GCA_903066825.1 Alfaro cultratus
TTTATTTCCAAATCTTGCCACTTGCAGTTTTTCAGTTGGATTTAGAACTGGACTTAGGACTTTGACTGGGCCATTTTGAGACTTGTACTTTAATCTTAAGCTCAGCTGTATGTTTTGTGCATTGTCCTGAAATTCAAATTTCTAACCCAGTGTCATCTTTTTTGCATCCTTTGTTAGGTTTGCTTTCAGGATTTTGCTGTATTTCATTCTAGAACAGGAGTCTGCAACCTTCACAGTTCAAAGAGACATTTTTACCTTCTCTGAAACAAACAAACAAAAAAAAAAAACTCATTTAGAGCTGCATGCTACATGACCTTTTAATTTTTGATGAATATCCAAAAGATTTGGTGTTATTTTTTTAAAGAGCCAACATTTTATTTCTATTCCAAGGTCTTAAAATGAAAATAGAAACCAACATAAAACCTTTGCATAAAGAAGATGGATACATTGTTCTCTATAGGATGTTGATATTTGTGGATAATTATGTAAAAAAACCAAAAACAAACAAAAACACATATATTCCAACTTCATGATGAGAAAGATATCATGTTTTTTTAGCGAATACCAAACCTGCATGTTGTTGTTATTGTATTCATAGTTAGAAACAGTTGCTTCTTTATCATCTAAGCCATTGTGGAAGAACCAAAGAGCCACTTGCAGCTCCGGAGCCACGGCTTGAAGACCCCTGCTATATTAAATGAGGTAGTGTAATTTATTATTTAACATCTGTGTTTTCTGACATTCATCTCAAGTAGCCAAAATCTTACTGATTTTATACAAAAATGGCAACACACCTACATTTCATTAGACCATACAATGAAAGAAGAGATCAAACCAAACAACAAAATCTAAACAAAGAAACAGGAATATGATTATTAATCCAATTTACAAACTCATCTACATAGATGCAAAATAAAACATTTAGTACAGGGCAACTCAACAGGTTACTTTGAAGGAAACAAACAATATAATACAAAAAAGAAAACCCTCCATTTGGTTGATGCAATGAGTGACATCATAAACTTCAACAGGAAATGCTGGGCTGACAAAAAATGGTGAGTAAAATAGAAACTAATAATTTACTAGAACTGTACCTTTATGACAAAAGCATAATGGTTTGGTAGTGTTAACCAAAAAAAACTACAACATATGCTCTGATGTGAACAGCAACATAATGGAACCACAAACAGACCTGGTACAGAGTGAAGCAAAGTTAAAAAAGAAATGTTTAAGTGAAAAAATGACCAGCTATAAAAAGATCAAATAAATCAGAAACATATTCAAGGGATAAGTGATAAATAAACACAAACTTGACCACTTTGTCACAATTTCCAGACCTGACTCTGCATGTCTTGGCTTCTTTGCTGGTTGATGTTTTTTCTTTGGTTAGTTTGCAGTTTTCTCAGACTCTTTCCGTTTCTCTTACCTGTCTGCTGTGTTCACTAGTGTTATCCAATAAAAGATATTTTACTTTCTGGTTATAATGTGACAAAACGAGGCTTGTGCCACTTCCATATGTGGCTACTCTCTGATTATCAAAAAAGTGTGAACCACCATGTTGCATCTTATTTGACTTTTACGTCATTAACATGAAGCAACCAAGGACACATTCAACCCTAATAGCAATCTAGAGAGAACAATCATGTTTTCAACTGTGGGAGGAACCAGGAACTCAGGACTTTTTTGGTGCAAGGCAAGAATAGTGGTGACAGAAAATGGGACCTATTATGCAAAATTCCCATTTTGCACTTTTTTGTTTTTCCGTTTGGGTTTCTGCTGCTTCTAAAAACAGCCAAATGCTTAAAACAAACAACCCGGCCATTGTTTGACAATAAGTTAAACGTTTTTAGTGTCCGAAAAATAAGCTGTTTCAAAAACATGTGTATTGTAATGTCACAGATCAGCCAAGCCTAGCCCGTTACCTAGCAACCCTAGTGAAGCCCAGTCAGTTACCTAGCAACCTAGTGAAGCTCCAGTAGGTTGCACGTTTGGTCAGCTGGTTTTTCCGCTCTATGTGCTGTACACTGGAAAAGACAAATGTTTCGTTCTTGACTTACCATCCAGAAACTTCTTCCTGCATTTTTATTGGTTTTGCAGAATGCTCCACTTCTGCTTTTCAAAGATGTACGGTTGTATAATCGTGCATCTGTTTGCAGCCATTTTCACATGGAAGTGTGAACACTGAGTTTGAGGCGTGGCAAACAGCATGTTTGGATTTAAAGTGATAAGAGGCCATAAAAAAACGTTCAAAATAATCAAAACTGAACAGACTAAAACCTTATTGAAGAATGATTTTGTAATGTGAATGTGTTTGTGTAGACCGCAGAGCTATCCGAACCTGTTCAAGGAAACATAATAGGACAACTTTAGATAATTAAAAAAATAATTCTCCCCTGCGTAAATCAATTGAAACAGAGAAAGAGATGAAGGGAGACATCTTCTGGTTGATGTCATTTCCCACAAGAAAACTAGTTTCCAGATGGATTTGTGAATCTTTTCCTCCCTGTCTGTTTACCTCCTGCTGTTTCTGTGCTTCAGTTGTTTCTTCTCTCCTCCTGCTGCTTCTGACTCAGACGAGCTTTTACTCTTCCTTACATCCCCTCCTGCCCACAACCAACTCCTCTCTCTGTTCGATGCTGATTTTTCTCTGTCCTGCTGGTCCTGTGGCCAGTTCCCATTCGGTCATCAACACATATCCCTTGGTTTCATCTTCTCCTACCTTGTTCCTCTCTCTAGGTTTGCCATCCCTTTGTCCCTCCGCTCCCCTGCTGCATCTGTATATCAGAAAGGAGCTGTCATGTTCCTCTTTTTTCTTTACTACTGTTCATACTTCCCTCTACAATCATTCCTGCTACTTTTTTTTCGTTGTGTGGTTGTTTCTCTAAAATAAATTCTCAGATTTTGTTCCTCTCTTTCCTTCAAGCTGCAGCAGCATTTAAATCCTGATGGTTTAGTTTTATCCTTGTGTATTTTGATCCAGGTTTAAATTGTCACAGGGACATTTTTTTGCCTCCCTTTTTGTGTCGCAGCGGCAGACGCATCCTGCAAGGATCATAGACCTCAGCAGCGCAATAAACAAGGCTGCAAAAGGGAAAGAAGCCCAGCTGCAGATTTCAAAGCTAAGCTCACATCTCTGTCGTTCTGAAAGACAGTTCAGTGTTCTTTATTGTTGCTAAATGGCAACACAGTAGAAATCCATATTTTAAGAGCCACAGATGGTGGCGCGTTAGAAGGAGAAGACTGAAGTGCGTTTTAATGCGATAAATTTCAGGAAGGTTGCTCTGTGACACATCCGCCTCCAGGGCTTCAAAGCCACTGTGCATGTAATTACCTTTTGATATTTACAGCCCGATGGAGTCTTTTAGTGTTGAGAAATTTCTTATTTCAATGTACAGAAAAAAAGAATATAAGAGCAGATTTTTGATTAGGCTGATGACCTAGAAAGGAGAAATTTAAACTTCATTAGCGTCTGCTGCAACATTTTTTTAAAGTACAACTCTGATCAAAAGGCGGGACACATATCAACATATTAATGGATTTAATGGTTTATTTAATTTGCTCGTTTTCATAAGTGGAATGATTGGACAACAACTTAAGGAGATTTATTGAAACAAAAGTCCAGTGTACAGGTTTCAGTGTATTGTTTTGTGTAAAATTATATAGATAAGCCTAAAATTAACACTTTTCTGACAGACTTAGATTTGAAGAAGTCCTTTATTTTGTCCAGAAATGTTTCTCCTGACTGGAAAGTATATTAACATTTTGGCCAGGGTCAACTTGCGTCTGACAGAGAATCTGTCAGACTCAGCAAACATTAGGGTGATGGCAATGAGGCTTTCCAAACTGATGAAGCTCAGCGCTAAATATAAACAGTTAAGATACCAGTGGGAAGGACTAAAAGCAGGTCAGGAACTTTAAAACTGCTGCAATGCCAGTAAAAATGTTTGTTGATAATCAACAAGGGGATGAATAATTAAATACAATAAATATACAAACAGATTTAGTTTATTAAAATAAAAAAAAAAATCCTCCATTTACATTTTATTGTCTCATGAAATACAAGTCACATATATGATCATAAACATTTTTTTTGATTGATTAAATCCATCCCATCACATCTTAATCCTGGTTTAGGTTGTAGGTTAGGCTTCCTTTTCTGTTTTATAATAATCTGTCAAAAGAACATCAATCCAGAAAGATAGAAGCAACATGTTAAATGTTTAAATCTCCCTCAAAATGCAGATTAATCATGTTCTCATCATGTATACTTGAAATGATGCAAGTTTGAATGAATGTGTTAGTGTCCTAATTCATCCTCCACCTGAAATTGCATTTTTATTATGTCTTACTTGAAATTTTACAGAGTTATAATCACACAGGCTGTTTCAGGATGACCATATTTGTTCAAATGGCTACAAGTTAGCTGAATTAAGCATAAATCTAATACACTAAAACACAAAGTTACCAACTACATTGGTAAAATAATAAATATAATATATATTTAGAAAATTCTGTGAACACCTGTAGGTTAATAGATGGATGTCGGAGTCAGACAGGAGAGTTTGAAGACATCTGGTGGCCAGATGGAGCATAAGAAAAGCAAGTATAGAGAGAATAAAAGAGATATATTTGTATGTTTCCAGTGATATTATTCATTAGAGGACAGAGATATTAATTTTAAAAGAAACTGCCCTAAGACGTGTTTTTGTCAATCATGAAACACAAGACTGGAGTGTATTTGTCAGTCTAATTTTTGCAGGGAAGAAATTGAGAAAGAGAGGCTGGTTTTTAGCAGAAAATGGATCAGAAAGTGAGTTACGCATTTGGCTCCTCAGAAATACTCAACATGTGGAGTATAAACTGCACAAAAGACCCCGAAGAAACTTTTAGATTTGTGTTTTGCATTAAAACTAAGAGGGTATTATTGGTGCACTTGGATGTTCTGTATAGTTTGTCCAAGCTCAATAAAAGTAGTAAAAAGCGATTAAAAAACATTTTTTTTTATATTTCAAATGCTTTCATATTTTTTCTGATTTAACAATAAAGCCAATAGTTCAACTCTGACGGTACAATGGAAAGGAAACTACTTCTATTTCTTAAGAAAAAAAACCAAATTATATGTGCATTTAAAAGTAAAACTTGGAGAAACAGCAACTTCGTCTTTAAACCAAGTCTTGCTGAGCTGCAGCAGCGTTGAAGTGGTTATACTTGCTGCCCCTTCATTTGCAGTGCAGAGATCTTACCTTCACAGTAAAAGCGTCAGCTCAAAAACCAGTGATGTGTGACCTAAAAGTGGTTAAAGAAATCCTGTGCAGATAGTCTGGCCTAAAAAAACAGTAGAAGTGGTGAAACGGATAAATCTTTTAGAATGGTTAAGCTGCAAAAATGGTTTGCAAGGTTTTGTAGCAATGTAGCAGAAAATGTATAGTAAAAACTTTGTATTTTCATAGATTGTATCATTTTTATTGCTATGAAGGGGTGATTTGCAATACCCTGTTATTTCTGGGTTTGTTGAAAAATAGGACGTGTGGTTTCACATTATGGTTTTTAAATATTTTAACCTGTTGTTGTGCCAGGATCTTTTAATTATGCTGCTATATCTGGGCTTCATATTTCCTCTTAAAAATAGCCTACATAGGTTCCTTCAACAGATTAAAATAGATCTATGGGCTATGCAAAACATGTTCATAACCTTTTTGTAAGAAATCAATGATATTTAAGTCTTATGAGTATTTTGAGCTCCTGTCAGAATGACCTTATTTAAGGCGACTGTCACTTTAAAATCAAATGGATTTAAATGCTGGCCATGCCCCCCAACTCAACGTTTACACTCGCACCTGAAAATGGCTGCAAACAAATCTGCAATTATACATCTTTGAAAAGCAGAAGGAGAGCTTCCTGCACAATCAATAAGAATGCAGGAAGTGGTTTATGGACGGTACAACAAGACACTTATTTTTTCCAGCAGCCATTGTACAGCGGTAAAAGCAGCTGACCAAACATGCTGGAGCTCTGCTTGAGTTGCTAGGTGAGAAAGTTTTTGAAACGGTTCATTTACTAGACACCAAAAAGCATTAAGTGGATGGTTTTTTTCTCTTTTTTTCTCCCACATGGTTTTTTAAGCATGTGGGCTGTTTTTAGAAGCAGCAGAGACTCAAATGAAAGTACAAAAATGTGCAAGATGCGAATTTTGCATAATATTTCCCCTTTTTAATTGTGTTCCATATTTTTCTTATTTGGATTTATTTTAAATGAATCCCAGGTTTAATTGTTGCTCTTGTTTCATGTTTGGTGTTAATATGGTCTCTTTATGCTTGTTTTCTGGGATTCCACTCATATCTTGGTTTTGGTAAATATCTAAAAATCCAGGATGTTTAGTGGGATCTGAGGAACAAGGGTGTGGACAATGGCTCTGCAAGAGATGGAGGTCTGAGGATCAAGATGTCAGTGGAGGAAGGTTAATTTAATGTCTGATTGTGTCAAATGTTTATGCTCATTATCTGATAATTATTAATTCTTACTTTTCTGGGAGAGTCCATGTCACTGGCAGAGAAACAGGCCCAGAGAATCACAGACCTCTACCAAACATATTAGTTTTACTCCATATCTGCCTGTTATATCATTTAAATAATTAGTTGGCATCAAAATATCGTTGCAGACCTATTCTGGAATTGATGGACTGTTACCTAAATGTTCCTCTTCACTCTGATCAACACAAAAACCCAGCAACCTTTATTTTGATAAATTTCTTCATTGTTCAATAGGAATTAGAGGCCGTGCTGCTGCTTATTTCCGGGGTTATTTTTGCACGTCTTTGCCAGGCGTGCCATTAAGTGGGTAAACCAGATGAACGGGTGGACGCATGAATCTGAAGACTTGGAGGCACTGCTGTGTTATTTTGCTGACTTGTACCTTGTTTCCTCACAACTCAGCTATATAAAGTTTTGCTGTAAAGTCAGGAAGACTGCAGAAAGTAACTAATGACTCCTGAAAACTTCTTAATCCCATATGTTGCTGAACAAATTTATTTTGGCAGGATTTCAGCTGCACTCCACCTACTCAATGTAATGTACAACTGGAAAAGACTTTTTAATTGATTTGGATTTGTCGTTTTCTTTCTTTTCTCTTTTTGGCAAGCACTTTGTCAACCAGTTCAAAAACACAACTTTTAATTCAATTACTGGAGATAAATGAAATACTTTTTTACACTGTAAAACAATTGAGCCACACTTAATTGTGTCTAATGTGTTACATTGATCTGACTCTTGTGTGTCACTAAAGCAAATGTTTATTTTGATGCAACTGCCAGTTTGCAAATCTTGAGGATAATGTCCTGTTCACATTAAATCTTTTTGAGCTGAATTCATTGTGATGTTTAACAAAATTTATTATCAGATCAGAAATTTTGTTAATTCAATTTGAAACAAGAATGTAAAATTTTCTGAAGTAAAATCAGTAGTTATTTTAACTTGATTTTGTGAGTAAAAATAATAGAGAAATGTATGATCTGCAACTGGGTGAAGGGAGCTTTTTCTTGCATATTGTGAAATAATTATTGAAAATTGCAGCACTAAGTTAAAACTCACAATTCTAGATTAATGAGCTTAAAAACAAGTTTAGACAACTTGTCTCTTGTTGTTAAATCAACTTCACAAACTTTTATTTCTGAGTTAAAAACAATACAATTTTCTTGTTGACTTAAACTGCATTTTCAAGGCAGCATTTGGACTTTAATTTTCAAGTTAAACCACCTTGAATTTTTTTTACAGTGTAGGTCATAATTAGCTCCTTTGAAAAGGGGAATCACTCTTTTCAGTTTCCCTGGTATTTTACTCCGGAGTCTTGGAGAAGAGGCTTTAATTTTCACCAAATGATGAGTTGAGTTTCAACTTTTGTCATCAGGACGGAGATACAGAGAGACACACTGTAAAACCGATGGACTAAGGAAATCTTTCAAGTCCACTGCTGTCAGACTGATAAATCACAGCACAAGAGGACTTTACTGACTTCCCTCTCTGTGCTGAAAGATTGTTGTTGATGAGGTTGTCGGATGTTTTTTATGTGAGTGACTGCTGACTGTGCAGCAAATTGCCCTTTGGGGACAATAAAGTTGAACTGAACTCAACTATTGGGGCCATTTTTCTCCCCGCCATCATTCCCTCTACAAAACCAGAGTGAAATCTAGCAGAACAGAAATAAGCACCAGACAATTCAATTCAGATTTAAAAATACTTAAACTCTTTGAAAACACTTGAATTATACGAGCTACGACAGTCAATTTCCCTTTGGCATAAATAGAGTTGATGTGGATGGTGAGGCTGGGAGCAGGAAGGATCTCCAGTAGCAGTCAGCCTTGCAGCGAATCTGAAAAGACCTCTGACTGAAGACTGGTGTTTTATGACAATCTGACTGTCAGGCCTGTCACGATTAATTCTCCCTGGGATGATTGCGATAAATGATAATATTGTTGTCTTGAGTCCATTTTTAATATATTGACAATGGCATAATAATGCAAGTTTGTCCTCTAATTTTGTAAAGGACACTTAACACTGGAGCTGGAAAATATTTTAAATATTCAAAATAAAACACAATAAGAAAAAACAATAAATAAAACGGAAATAAAAACCTACATACAACCAAAACCAAGAATAAAATGGATCATGAAGTCTCTTCAAACAAAATTGCCCTTCAGAAATATTAATAATCAGAATGAAAATTTCAAAGCTGATTTTAATTTATCATGCAATAAACTGATCAACTGCTTTTTACAACAGGCATAGCAACTGTTTAAAAGATAAAGAGTAAAAACAAAAATCTTTCAAACTGTAGCCAATAATTGTCCAATAAGCATTTCCTCAATTTAGGAAAACTAAACTCAACATGCTGAACATATCAGAACTGCTACTCCAACATTCTGCTAGTCAGAGAGACATTATTCTAGAAATGTCTCTAGAAGTGAGATATCACTTTTGGATGGACCCTGAACTAAAGATGGAAATTTGTTGCTGTTCAACAAGTCATCACTTTTTATATTCAGTAATCTCCCATTTTTTACTCCCCTGCAGTTCACATTTTATGCTAAATTTAAAAAGATAAACAGGAATTCTGAATTTTTGATGATACCACACATCTAAACAGAACCACCTGCAGATTGAATTCAAATAAATAATAAAATAATCCATCCTTAATTAAAATCTATTTGCAGTTAAATGGCTGGTGTGAAGAGAGAGAAAGTAACTGTCTAATCAAGGAGAGATTTGAACAGGCAAAGTAGAAATATTTAACAGATTATATGCTGAGCTGCAGACAGAAAGCAGCTCAGCATATAATCTGCTCCTAGAAATCTCAGACTAGTGAGCAAATTTAAGCCAAGGTTTCTTTCTATAGTGCATTTAAAACAAGCATAGTTGATCAAAGTGATGCTCAAAGTAAAAATCATTAGCTGCATAAACAGTAAAAAAAAATTAAGTAAAAGAACAAGCAAAAAGTAGAAAAATATATCAATTAAGTACGAGAATTTCCACACTAAAAGCTAAAAATAGTCGGTAAAAACAGAACTAAAAACCAAAGTGTAAAAGTGAGATTTTAAAAGAATCTTACCAAGTATTTTTGTGTCTTGTTTTAATGCTAATATCTTAGTACACTTGAAATAAAACAAAACAAACTTACAAAAAACTTCTCAGCAACATGTAAGAGTTTGTTTTAAGAGAATAATTCCTTAATGTTGATGAAAAAGTACAAATTATAAGTGACATTATCAATAACAATTTTCACACCTTTATATTTTTCATTTATTCTCTGTAGCACTTTGGGGAAAATGAATGAAAATGAATTTGCAGATTATTTCACTTATAACTAATACATTTTCATTAATAATAAGAAGCTAGTGACTTAAAACAAACTCCTATTGCTGAAAAATTACTTGTTTTGTTTTATTTCAAGTGTACAAAGATATTTGATCTAGAAACTAAACCAAAAATACTTCGTGAGACTTCATGTTTTTGCAGTGCAAGGACAGGTTGTTCCATTGCTTGGGCCAGATTGCTACTCTAATTTTGAGCAGCTCTCTGGAAGTCCCTAAAAACTGTTGGTTTGTGGATCTTAAAGGTCTGGATGGAGTATTAAAGTTCAACAGTTGAGAGAAATATGACGGCTCAGTAACATTACCACTCCTATAAAACAAGCAATGAAATATCAAAATGTCAGGTTAATTTAAAATCCTCTCTAATAATAGCTTTCCAGACAGTTGGGAGTATTGGTCTGAGGCTTTTTACCCATAACTACAGATCGCAGTAGCACCACTGCAGCAGGAGGAGCTGCAGGATCGTAATCTATGTGAAAATGCAAACAAGAAGTGGTGAAGGCAGAGAAGGCAGAGAACAATGTTCAGGACGCCATAGTGGAAAGAATCAGTTCTCTGATTAGGATGCGTGCTGGATGCCTCCTGTTGCAGGTTCCTGGGGAATCCCAGTGAAAAAGCACCCCAGGGTTCACCTCCAACTTGCTTTAGGGATTATTTCCCTTCCAGCCCAGCTATGCCTTGGCATCCACCTTTAGAAGCTGGAAAGTATCACAGGCATTAATGTTTTCCTTCCCTTCTGGGATTTTTTCAGGCTTTGCAACATGATCTTGGATGAGGGAGAGGATCATGGATTAATGAATGGATTGATTACCTATTGAACTTTCTTCTGTTTGAAATGGTTTCCAATACCCTTAAAATGTAAGAATATGTTAGAGAGCAAAAAATCTGCATTTATTATTGCATGGACTCTACTGGTGGTCATTTTAAATTTGGTTTCTAGAGATTCTCAGTTTCTAATCTGACTTCATAATCCAATGTTTGAGAGATTTGTTACTTTTCCAGATGTTTTCGCAGGAATTATGAATTGACAACATTTTGGTTACATAAACAGCTAAAAAGCATCTTAATTCTGGTGTTTTTGTTTCTTTGTGCACCAGCTGACTTTAATTGTTCCCTCAGAAATTTTTCATGTCCTGTGACTAATTGTGTTTTTCTTCTTCCTGTTGGCCATAATTTGTTGTTTTCTTAACTGTGATTAAAACAAGACATCATTGGCCAAAGATTGATTTTACAAATTATTTGCTTGGTTGTTTTCTTGATTACATTTAAATTATAGTTGCCATTTTTTTTCTGTAAATACATCAGACTTCTTTTCATTATTACAGATCTTTTTGTTGTTCTTTTGTGGAGCCTGGAGGGGCAAACAAGTCCAGTAAACATTGTTATTGATCAACATAACCTGATTTCCTCATGGAGTTTGTGCACTATTAATAAAGCTATTGTTATTTAAAGGTGGGTTTTGCTGCAGCACAGTGGGAGACACGTTCGCTGTAAATTAAGTCAACAAATCATTGCTGAAAGTTTTAACATGTAATACAGCTTTTATGTCAGAGAATATTTCTTTACCTGAAGAATCATTGTAAAACAGACCTGACTTTGCTATTTGTTTTTAGGAAATAAATAACTTTTATATCATTGTTAAAAATGTACCTGCACTTTATAATGCAGGCTTGGTATTTGCAGAAAAATATTTGCTCAACTGCCGTATCAGTTGAGCAAATATCAACTGCGCCAGTTTACTTCACTGTTTTGTAAACTTTGAATTAGATAATGTTCAACGTCTGTGTTGAAGTTTTGATTATTGAGAAGGAAAGAAAAAGTAATTACATGTTTATGTTCACGCTCTTTATTTGAAGGGGTCAAAGACTGTTTACGCTGTAGTTCTGTCTCCTCTCTGAAAGTTTTCTCTCTTCATTTCAAACAAGAAACATACAGGAACAAAATAAAACACAGACAACAGAGAACACTATATA
>CAEFZX010021493.1:0-10031 GCA_903066825.1 Alfaro cultratus
CAGGGTGCTATCTTCAGGGTGCTAGCTGCAGTCCAGTCTGATGCCTCCTTTGTGTTCCCAGATTTCCCTCTGCAGATCTCTTTCCCTCCAGACTTCTCTCCGTTGCGTCAGTACGGCCTGCTGCTGGTCATGTGAGTACCGACCAATCAGGACGCAGCATCACTGCTTTTCTTTGATGCTGAGTCATGAATATATCTTATAAACTGTATAAGTACTTCACAGTTTAAAGGTTTAATTCTGGAGCTCTGGTTGACCAATCAGATGATTAGTTTGGTTGACCCCATGGTCGACCCTGACGTGCTGTGTGGTGTGTCCAGTGACAGCGCCCCCGGAGGCCAGGCAGTGAGCGAGCGCTTCTCCCTGGGCTGGGACTCTGTGCTGGTCAGCTCGGACGGCGTCATCGTGGCCCGGCTGGACGGCCGTGGCAGCGGCTTCCAGGGCCAGCGGATCCTGCATGAGGTGCACCAGAAGCTGGGCACGGTGGACGTCCAAGACCAGATCGCGGCGCTGGAGTGAGTGCTGCTGCTGCGCCGCCAAAACCCAACCATCTCTGCAGGCTTTTATTAACCTTTACTGGTTAAAACCATCAGTTCGTCTTCTTACATGTCAGATTTTAATCATTTAAAATTGTTTTATTGCCTTCTTGAGTTTATTAAAACTGCTGGAAATTTAAACTATAATGAAACTCAAATGAAGGAAAAATAAAAGTTCAGTGTCCTGCAGCTTGTAGTGAAAAATAAAGTTTGAATGCTCAGGACGTCGGCCATATTTTCCTGCAGGTTCTTGATGAAGTTCTCCTACATCGATCGCTCGCGCATCGCTGTGTTTGGACAGGTGAGCAGACAGGAAGCAGTAGATGCTGACATCACTTCCTCTCAGCCTGGACTCACCAGTTTGTCATGTTCAGGGCTACGGCGGCTACCTGGCACTGATGATGCTGAAGTCGACAGACAGCCTGGTGAAATGCGCCGCCGCCATGTCGCCCGTCACCGACTGGAGGCTCTACGGTGAGTCAGCAGCCTTCAGACCGGAACGTCAGCTTCCCACTAACAATATTTTCCCTTTTATTAACATGTTGTGTTACCAAATCATAAAAAAAAATTAATTGGGTTAAAATTTTAAGCGCAATAAAATCTTAAGTAATTTATTTTTTCTGTTTCTTTGTGTTTAGGAGTTTGCATCATTCATATGTTAGCTTCGCTCTAGCAGCGTATTAGTTGTGTGTTAGCAGAACATTAGCTCTGTGTTAGCAGAACGTTAGCTCTGTGTTAGCAGAACGTTAGCTCTGTGTTAGCAGAACGTTAGCTCTGTGTTAGCAGAACGTTAGCTCTGTGTTAGCAGCTCTCGGCTGCTATAATAAACAAAAAGTTGCTCCATATCAGGGGAGAATAATAAACACTGGAACTGAACTCGGACTCTCAGCTCAAGTTTTTCTGAAACAGAAATTATTTGAAACAACCTGTAGGTTTCAGCCTTAGCTCCCGTTTCCTGTCCAGTTAGCAACCGCTAACCGTCTGTGGTTCCTTTCACAGCGTCGGCGTTCTCAGAGCGCTACCTGGGCCTGCCGGTACGGGACGACAGCAGATACCAGGTGAGCTTCCCGACCTTTGACCTCAGCAGAGCTGCAGCTCTTCCTGTCTGCTGATTCCTCTGAGGAAAACACGGCGATCCTGATCTGATGACTGAAATATTGATGGATTCTGTCTGTGCAGAGAGGAGTGTTTTACAGGGCTTCTCAGAGAGTGTGTGTCGGTGTGTTTCTGACCAGCCTGTCTCCCTGCAGGTGTCCAGCCTGCTGCAGAGCGTCCAGGCGCTCCGAGAGCAGACGCTGCTGCTGCTGCACGCCACGGCAGACGGTGAGGCTGAGTCCTGGGAGGGAAGGGGTTAATAAATCATTACTGCTGATGCAGCCTGGACCTGCAGAGGACAGCGGTTCTGGTGAGTCTGTCCGGGTTCTGAGACCTGCTGACGTCCTTCCTTCCTTCCTTCCTTCCTTCCTCCCTCCCTCCCTCCCTTCTTTCCTTCCTTCCTTACTTCCTTCCTCCCTCACTTCCCTCCCTCCCTCCCTCCCTCCTTCCTTCTTTCCTTCCTCCCTCCCTCCCTCCCTCCCTTCTTTCCTTCCTTACTTCCTTCCTTCCTTCCTCCCTCACTTCCCTCATTTCCTCCCTTCCTTCCTCCCTCCCTTCTCTCCTTCCTTCCTTCCTTCCTTCCTTCCTTCCTTCCTTCCAGCAAACATTCACTTCCAGCATTCAGCGGAGCTGGTCAAGAGCCTGGTGAAGGCCGGAGCCAACTACTCCATGCAGGTACCCCCACATGCTAACAGGCTGCTGCTAACAATGTAGAGCTAACAGGCTAATGAGGAGCATTCTCCTCGTCTTCTCAGATCTACCCTGATGAAGGTCACTTCCTGTCGGCGCCGAGCCGCCAGCACCTCTTCTCGGCGCTGAGCGGTTTCTACAGGGAGTGTCTGAAGGAGGAGCTGGTGCCGCTTCCCGATGAAGACGAGGAAGAGGAGGAGTGACAGCTGCCGGTTCTCCGCCTGGACTCAGCCGCCGGAGCTGCTCCGGCCTGAACGAGCGCTTTGTTGTGTGAATGTATAAATATGTGGACGTGAAGGACGGCGGGACGCCGCGGGGACAGCAGGGGGCGTCCTCGCCTCTAGCATCAACTACTTCTTCTTCTGGATCGCTCACGATCCCAGCTAAGCACACGGAGAACTTCCTACGTTTGTTCCAGGTTCTTCAGACTGCAGCCCTCCACACCAAACACGTGCACCACCGCCACACTGGTCTCCATGGAGACGGCGACACCGCCATCACCGCGCGACAAGATGGAGCTCCACCTGACACCAACACCGTAAACCGACGGGAGCAACGCACTGCACTGATGAAGAATCAACGTCCTGTTAGCATCCAGTTTGCGTCAGCTGTTAGCATTAGCTGTTAGTATCAACTATTAGCATCAGCTGTTAGCCTCCAGTTAACCTCCTATTAGCTTCAGCCCTTAAAGGGACAGTCCTCCTGACAAACTGGGTTTCTGGACCAGTCCAAGTTGTGACCTTCTGCTGACCTTGGAGGTCTGGGATGAAGGAGCGAAGCTTCATCTGCAGGTTCTGCTGCAGAACCACAACCTGAACTTTCTCATTCTGGACCCATCAGTTGATGACATCAGAACTTCAGCTTCAAAAGTTTCCAGACAACCTGCCGATCTGACCTTTAACCTTCATTATTCTAATAATCATCCCACAGTACATTTCCTGCAATGAAGCAGCGAATCAGAACTGAGTCAGTAGTTAGAGTCCAGTTCCAGAACCAAAGGTCCAGTTTGGTTGTCCAGCCAACAGAAACCAGCAGAGTCCTGTCAGAAAACACACCAGACTAAATAATATTAATAATAATAATAATCAGTGGTGGGCTCTGCTAGCTAAAAAGCTAGCTGCGCTACCTAACGCACAAATCATAGTCATCGTTTCTGCTAACGCTAAAGTGCTAACTTCAAATGAAATTATATTTTCCCTTAAAACACCAAAACCTTCCAGTTTCATTTGGGCATAATTTAAATGTTCTGTTATTGATATTGTATTTGTTTATATTTTTGTCCATTTTATTTTGTTCCTGTATGTTTCTTTTTTTTCTTTTTTTTTGGTTAAAAAACATGACAGGAAGTGGAACTGATGTCACCTCCTTCAAAATAAGAGCATGAATGTAAATGTCTAAACTTGATAAATTATAATAATCAAAACATCAACACAGATGTTGAACTTCAAGTGAAAGTTTCCAAAACAGCCAGATAAATGTATCTTAAAAAATTTATTCATAAAAAGCTCAAATGCTAAATAGAAAGTTAGCTTGACTGTTAGCCGATTAGCTCCATTTTGTCCTGTCTGGAATCATAATAAGCCATAGACAGTAAAATATAATTATCTACCAATATATTGGACTTAGACAGCAGAGAAAACAATAAAAACAAAACTAAGATTTAGATTTTTTTTTAAGTTGTCGTGTAAGTTCCACCTTTTTGAGCTTTCTATCATGTTATAAAACACCTGGAGTGTTTCCTTGATCGCAGACTTGCTGCTCTAGAACTGGACCAGTTAAAGTAAGGGATGATGTTGAAGGACAGCAGCGAGTTTAAATCTGGTCTAATTACTGACCCGGTTCCATCACAACCCAGCCAGCCGTCAGCTTCACTGAGCAAGCAGCCGGCGACAGTGGAGAGGAACAGGAGGCCTGCAGCTGCCTGGTGTCATGGGACTGACAGCCAATCACAGACCAGCTCCTGAACACCTGAGCAGACATGAACCAAGCTGCTGCCACTGCAAGGTCAAAGGTCATGTCCAAACAAATCTGAAAGGAGCATCAGTTTATCACTTCCACCAACAACTCTTTGTATATTTGTAATAAAAAATAAAAGGTCAAGTATGGGGCAACATTTGGGCCAAAATTAAGACAACAGCCCACCCAACGGTAGCTACTTCCTGTTAACATTGGAGAAGGTAACGATTAGCATGTCTAGGCTAGTCACCTGCTGAGTTAAACATTTTTTTGTTTCAGAGAAAACTTTATTTAAAAAAAAGTTTTTTTTAATTTTGTCCCTGATGGCGCTCCATACGCTGGAACACGGCAGGTCCAGCTGCTGGCTCTGACCCAGCAGCTGGACCTAAGAGCTGGGTCAGAACTGGCTTAATTTTTAGCTTAGCGCTTTAGCTAACTTTGAAAACGTTTAGCACACTTAGCTTCCACTAAATGTAATTTTTTCTGGATAAATTATAAGGCGCTAATTTACTTTGTAGTTTTTGTAATAAAGTTAAAGGTCCAGCTGCTGGTTCTGACCCGGCTGCTGGTTCTGACCCGGCTGCGGGTTCTGACCCGGCTGCGGGTTCTGGTCCGGCTGCTGGTTCTGACCCGGCTGCGGGTTCTGGTCTGGCTGCTGGTTCTGACCCGGCTGCTGGTTCTGGTCCGGCTGCTGGTTCTGGTCCAGATTAATGGGATTTTCCCTTTAATCTTCACCTACTCAGGCTCTCCAGAGGTGGCGCTGCAGTCCGTGTTATTCCAATGACTCTGGTGTGGAGCCGTTTGGGTTCTGGACGGTTCTGGACGGTCCGGGCCGCCGGTAGAAGCAGGTTGTGGTCTTCAGAGTAATCTGGATCACTCCATGGACTTCCGACATCGGTTCCGGTGTTTGCATGTCCCTCGCGGGGAGCCGTAGTTTTGTACAGCGGAGTCCAGAGAACAGAAATCTATTTTCAGATTCCCAGAGATTCTTATTGTTTCTTTTGGGCGGTTGGTTGATTTTCCTCCTCGGACGGATTTTGTAATTTTGCTTGTTCCGGTTCTTTTTGCTGTCCTGGGTCGGGTCGGGATTATTGTGATTGTTCTCTGGTGATGATTATAAATGAATAAAAAATTTAAAACTTTGGACCTGGTCTGTTCTGCTCTATTCCCAGATCAGAACCAGTTTCCACACCTTGATGGGAAGACTGACCCAAACTGGGCAGACTGGGAGGATCCTCCAGTGCTAGTGGCCTAGTCAAAGTCCAGACCATGAGTTAGCTGAGTTGCTGCGGTGGGTTCAGGCTTTATTCTGGTCTGTGTTTCACATTAAAGCTCCAGGACATGACATCATAATTCTGTCTGCACAGGCGGCCATCTTGGAATCAACCTGAGAAAGTTTGATGGCAGGAAGAACTAGCTCAGATTCTCTAAATTAATCTACTGATTATTAATGAGTGGATGAGATTCAGTAGCTTTTACTTATAAGCAACATTTCTACTAAAATAATTTCACTTGTTTGTGATGATAGAAATCAGCTCCTTTTAACAGAATTGACTTTGGAAATATTCAAATTATTGAATAATATCAAATTATTTCCTCTACTTTCATGACAAACTGACACTTCCTGTCGAAGCAGAAGGCCACAGCCGGGATTTAAAGCCAACAAAGGATTTGGAGTGGCCTAGTCAAAGTCTGAAGTAAGGATTTTGGGGACGTTGAAGGGAGGGAACCAAAATGGATTGAATATCTTCCTGATTAAATCATCGCCTGAAGTTTGGTTTCCTGTCCGGTGTGAATATTTGATTGATTATTGAACGACTCCCTGGGGTGTGAATACTTTCCCAGCTCGCTCAGAAACATCCATGGATTTGAACCATCAACCTGCAGAAACCAACTGGGAAATAACTGGAGTAGGACGAAACCAAAAAGATTTTCCAGTTTATTTCAGATTTTTATGGTTACAACCCGACAAGTAAAGCCCAGGGTCAAAGGTCAGGCAAACACTTCCTGTTTCTGTGTTCTGGTGCATCATGACTGGCAGCCGAAGCCATAATCCAGATTAATTTCTCCTCAGCAGGAAGAAAAGTTTGTATCATAACTTCCATCTTTTATTGCAAACATTTTTCACATTACGGGCTTTTAATCTGAAAATAAAAACAGATTACAGGAAAGAACAGGAAGCTCCCACCACTCAGGGTCCTTAAACGCATCATCTGGCAGCGTGGCGCCGAGTTCTGGTTCCGATGGTTCGGTCCACAAACAGGAAAATCTCAGAATTCCTTCATTTTGTGCAGCAGGACATTTAAGAAGACGGTTGTGTCATCAGCCAGATGACCGATAGGAAACTCTTTGCCTAAAACCGATAATTTAAAAATTGAGCAATTTTAATTGATATGGAAAGTATTTCTGCAGCAAAGGAGACGAGACAACCTGGTTTTATACCTTTGTTAAACACCCTGAACTGCTGGATCTTTGTGAAATGCTTTAGTTACATTAATACATTTATTTCCATACCAAATAAATCTAAAGCTTTGAACATAAATTAATGTTCTATCATATCGAAGGCTTATATTATAGTCAATTAAGTCCAAAATAAGGCGAATGTTATTATGCATAGATATGCCTGATTTTACCCTGTTAGGAAAAATGTGTCATAATCATTATTTAATATTGTTATCGGCCTTAAAGGATCAAGAAGAGTTGGATCTTTTCCGGGTTTAGGGACGAGCCTGACGACAGTTAGACGTTTTCTACTAGCTCTGAAAACCCCGAGTGGCTTGTTCCTTTTATTCTTTTTATTCTCTTCTTTTTATTCTTTTTGTTCTTTCGTCTGTTTTATTTCAGCTCCCTGGTTCGGCTTCTCCAGGTTTTTCAGATTTGAGTACATCTGATACTGATATCATGTTTGTTGATGTTAATAAATACATTTTCTTCAGATTTTTGATTTTTATGGTTGCAACCCGAAAAGATAAAAATAAAAATAGAATTTCTGCAGCAGAAAGAAACGTCGCAGTTTGATGACATCATCAGAGTCCAGCTGATGGAGGCTAATGCTACCAGAATGTTTTGATGATCCAGCAATAATAAATAACAATGAATAATAATAATAAATAATACATCAGGATAACAATAATAATGACAAGTAATAATAACTAATAATATTATTATTAATAACATAATGAACTAAAGTTCTGCTGCAGCTGTTAGGAGGTGGTTCTTTTTCTGGTGTTTTTTTCTTCTTTTAAATGTGACATAAAGACTTAAGTGACGTGAAAAGGTCGTGATCCTTTAGGCGTCAGTCGTCCTCTTTAGATGTCTCCATGGCAACAGCCGCCTCCTCCTCAAAACAGCGTCTGAAGAAGCTGAGCAGCGAGGTGAGCATGTAGCGCTGACTCTTTACTCCGACGAGATGGTGACCTTCATCTGGGAAGATCTGGACACACACACACACACACACACACACGCCCACGGATCAGAGGTTTATTCGTATCTGATCTGCTGGAGGACAGAAATCAGCTGGGCGGGTTTCTACCTGCAGGGTGTAGTTAAAGTTTCGGGCTGAAAGCAGCTGGACCAGCTCTGCTGAATGCTGGAAGTGGACAGAGGCTGAAACAGAGAACATTGTTGTTAATAATAATAATTTTAATAATAATAATAATAATAAATAGCATTCAGCTCTTATAATAAATTAAGTCTTATATAGACTGAAATCCAGCTAGAGAAATAAAACTATTACTAAAGAGAGTGATTAAATAAAAAGTATGAAAATAGATTAAACAAATAATAATAAAGAAATAACAAATAAAGCTAAATAAATACGCATATATGTGGCACTATGAAAGTGAAATGAATCAAAATAGTAGCCCCCATTTTATTTTTATATCCAAGGTAACTTACAGTGAGAAGCTATCATTAAAATCTATTAAAATGCATGATGAGTTTCGCCAGCAGAGGGCGCTCGGGTTCAACCAGTGGTTGACGCTCTGGCCGGCAGAAGAAGCAGAAGCAGCATAGAGCAGAAACAACGAGCAGCTGCCATAATCCGCCGTGTTTCTGTTTTACAGGTAAACTGAGTGAAAATAATATATGGATTTTAACGGTAGTAATCTCTGATAAGTGCCTTGTGGGATAAAGGAGGTGCTTGTGTGGGACCGGACCGGACCGGACCGGACCGGAGTTAGCAGGAGGCTAAACTAATGATTTGGGCTCGTTCGGCCATGATGGGCCTGTGTTCTCCTCGCAGCTATTTGTGTTAAAATATTTTCTATTTGAGTTCAGCTAATAATGAAAGTTAGATACAGACAGTATTATCAGTGGTGATAAGGAGAACTGCAAACTGTTGAGCTATTCTGATAATTGTGTTTTTAAGAAGAAGTTGGTCTTTTCTGAGGAAGCGGCTCAGTGCTGTGGGTTGAGAAACTAAAGACAAGACCTCAAAAATCGGGGGTGTATTCATTTTATTTATTTTTTTACTGTGTCTCAACCCACTTCACTAACCCTATTAATACACCCCCTATTTTTGAGTCAGAGTTGGTCTTGTCTTTTGTCTAAGCCTGTTTGTTGTGTGCATGCCTCTTCCTGCCAGTGGGGGCGCTCTCGTGCCGCTGTGGGTCCAACAGGAAGAACAAGTTTCCTGGTTCTGGGCATGCGCAGTTCAGAATAAACGAGCTCTTGACAGAGTAGCTTTGTTTCAACTCGCTTCCTCTGTGATCCACAGGTAGGATAAAAGGCAACTCTTTTAAGCCCATTTAAAATGTTCTGTAAATAAAGATTAGTTTTGTAGTCTGTTGTATAACTTATATGTGACCTTGGCTACAGATTTGTTATGTGTGGAGAACCTTAAATCCTCTTTTTACTAGATCACACAGATAAATCTGTAAAAATGACCAGAGGCACTGCTGCCAGTTAGATACAGTTTATTGAGTTCACAAATGCCTATGGGCAAAAATAGTTTATTTTGTTGTATAAAAATGACCACACTAAAGGTAGGAGTCTATGCTGGCCCTGGAAACCTTATAGAGCTTTGGATTTGACGTCACTGCGTGTGACGTTTACGTCGCTCGGCGCCATCTTGTTTGGCCACAGACCAAAACAAACTTTTTCCGGAGATTTCATTGTGTTACCAACCGCAGTGAAGTTGTTTCCAAGTTGGATATTGGATATCTGCGCTCCGAGGAGTAAGGGGCGTTTAGTTCAAGGTTGATCCGATTTATGAACTCTAATTCCAGCCAGCTGTTCTCTACGCTCCCTCCTCAAGAGCTCAGAGGTTCACTTAGGGACCGTCAATGTCCGAACCAAACACTCCTGTAAATAAATGCCTTATGAACAACTGATACAAAAAAGTGGTAATTCATGTTATTACACGAGGCACACTATCCTCTATTAAAACTTTAAGGGACAGACTGGCGACCTGTCCAGGGTGTAACCAGCCTCTCGCCCGGAACATAGCTGGAGAGGCAGCAGCTCCTCCCGACCCGCTAACACAAGGGTGTAAGACACAGGTGTCAAAGTCCAGTCCTCAAGGGCCACTTTCCTGAAGTTTTTAGATGAGCCCCAGGTACAAAACACCGGAATGAAATGGCTTCATTACCTCCTCCTTGTCTAGATAATTTCTTCAGAGCCTTGCTAAGGAACTAATTATTCTATTCAGGTGCTGAAGCAGCGGCACATCTAAAAGTTGCAGGACACCTTGAGGACTGGAGTTTGACACCCCTGGTGTAAGAAAATGGGTGGATAAATAATTTTAATATTAAATAA